>KV417663.1:117070-176174 GCA_001630335.1 Athelia psychrophila
GTATACTGAATTCGTGAAACCTGGGCGCGAGACAGACCGAACGGAGATGTTGGCCCGGGCAAGTCTCGGAATAAAACGCTGCTCGTGCACATGGCGGTACATCCGAAGTCCACATATGGACTCTGGGTAAGAAATCGGACGTTTCTGCGGCATGTACGTTACTCTCTTGTAACCTTCCTTGCCATCGAGTTTGCCGCTGGCCTTTATGCACCGACACATTACCTTTCAATTCACTCTCCCCCTGCGCAGAAGTGTAATGATGCATCGGGCCGCACCCAGGCACGGCCTCCTCAAGTTAGTTAGTGCTTCACCTTCAACGAAGACTCGAATGGCCATCCCTTTGTCTCTAAAGCTACTGCGACGGTTTGTCAGCGGTCTTCTGTTTTCGTTGCCATTGCTTTTGTGACTGTGTTAATGCCTCTAGAGTCTGTGAAGTCCCCAGCATTCGAGCACTTTGGCGTCCTCTCATCCAACTCATCGCTACATAGGAGGTAGCGCACAGGACTCTCCTGGTGTCGTCTTCCTACGCTCAAAGGAATATCAGCGGAGTCGCAATGAAATGATTGCATCTTGGAAATCTTGCTGGGGACACGTCAATCTACAGATTTAATTTTATCTTCGTTGTTCGCCATCCCTTGCCAACAATTTCTCTCAGACAACGGCGTTATACAAAGCCCAAAGGATCGTCGCTGGCCTACAGATCATTTCCCTCAATATTCCCCTCACGCCTTACTCCACACTTGAGGAATTCAACTAACATGATTGCTCACGAATCCTCCGCAGATGACTATGCTGAGTGCCAGTGCGTGCAACCATGCTAAACTGGATTCTGATTCTGATAGGCTATAGCACATGGTAAACGCACATTCGCAATCTTGCCGTGCTTAGTGGAATGGCTACCTTGCCTATGCAGTTCGTAATGATGAAGGATTATAGCCAACCTTATCCTAAAAATCCACGGCCCCCTGCAACGGGATCGGCACGTTTCTTGTAGGTGTATAGAAGACGCAGAGGCACTGCATCCTCGCGAGGCCTAAACATCCTCAGCATTCGTACCTCGAGCGCATCAGGACCTCTTGGTCGATATCTCGCCCTCGTGCTTGCGGGCGTTTGCGCGCAGGTTCTCCGCAGATGACCCAGCATGTGGATGTGCGTTCACAGCCCACGGAGAGAGCACATGTATAATCTCCGGTAGTATGAACCCAGCTTGTGAGTCTCTTATATCCGCGAGCGCGTGGAGATCTGCTGTGCAGAATCCCTAATTTCAGGGCGCATCCATCGGTAATGACCGAGCTAATTGAATCTTCACGTTGCGTCCTCGTGTTGGCGGCAGTGTTACTTTCACACGTCATTATGCATTGCATGGTTTCTTTGTCCGCGACATAGCTACCCAACCGCGATATCTCGAGTCTATTCAAATTGCGTAATCGCGAGGGGTGGTTTACGGGGGGTTAATGCGGACATGCTGTGGCAGTGATGTACAGTTTGTGTCCTGTACATCACCGACCGTATGTTCATGGGGTGTGATGTGTGATGTCGTGAACTTACCTGGGTCCAAGTTCACTCGAGGGTGCCATGCGTCACGCGAGCCTGAGATGTTCACACGTGTCTAAGCTCTATAGTTCAGGGTTCGGTGGGGTGATTTTAATATCGGGTTTCATCACCTTTATCGCCAAGAAACACACACCTGTTCGTCACTGACTTCCCCAGGTTGGCAATGAGGCACTGGCAGCCAGTAAAAACCGACCCTGCCATGTATCGGCGGGGCTGCTCTGGGGCATCTGTGTAACTGTTCATTGCACCAGCCACAAAGCTCTTGCCGTTCATCAGCCGGGAATGGTATGGCTATGCAGTGTGGGTGACCGTGGGTGATTGTCAATTGTACGGGGTTCAAATCAGTTCTAAACCATTATTACTAGCGAATTTTGCGTTTTGACCACCTTCCGTCCACTGACTAGTTCATTCCTCTGTGTGATATGGAGCATCGGAAAAAGAAACCAAAACCGAACCTCACCGCCACCTCGATAATTCAGTTCACGCACGGTTGTCCGTGATCCGAGTTCGTGATCCGGGACTGCGGTCGGTGGCGTACAAGACAGTCCGGCCCTCCTAGCCGCCTATCCTTGACTCATGAACTCGTGCAAGGTAAAACTGTTACTCTTGAACGTATTTTACAGCAGTCGGCAGGTCAATAGTCGATAGTCGTCCTGTGTTTAGAATTCAGCGCAGCCCACCCGATATATAATAGTCTTCTACCCTCTGTCTCAGGCTGGCTCTCTTTTACCCCCAACTGCAATTCACACAATAGTGATTATCATTCCAAAGATACATACATCCCACCTAGAAGCGCCCATTGTGCCTGTGGCCGGACATATGAGCTCTGCGGAGATAGTGAAAGTTACCCGCATGTCCGAACGGACTATGCAGCGAGTCGTCGCTCTTCGGAGAGAGGCTGGTAAGGTTGCGAACCGAGTGCTGGTGATGTGGCTGTAAGTTTTCTGCTATTAGATGAATGATGCTGTGGCGGCGACGGTTCCATGGCATATCGAGCAGGTCACAGGCGGGGTGAGGTGGGGCTGTGCTGAATTCCAAACGCAAGACGATCGTCGAGCTGCCGATGGCTGTAAGACAGTTGGAAGTTACGATACTTAAAGAGAGTTTCCGTGGGGGTAACCTCCCCCGTGGAGGCTAAACAATGATTTAACAACAGGTTTTTCTTTCTTTCTTTCTTTTGCTATCCAATTTATACTGCTACGGGGCTTCGCCCTATGTTACAGTTCTCTTCTAAGAATCGTAGGTAAGGCAGAAATGCGGAACTGGTAAATTAATCAATGCCCTCGTCTGTGCGCTTGACACTTTCCGACGAGACTCGGACTCCCGCTCACTGGGCTGTACGGGCTATCCCATGCCGTTCTCGAATGCACCTCTGGCGCTTGTTATGATTTATTCTGGGACTTCTCGGTGGGTTTCGTGGGATACTGGGGTTTTCGGCTACATTTAACAACAGTTAGAAGTTGGTACGAGTGAGTACTGGTGGCAATCGCTGCAGTCCGCCACACTTTCCATAAGTAGATCTCAAGCCCCTAAGTTAACAAGTTGCATACAGCCGGCATCAGTCTGAGTGATCCTCTCCTCGTCAATCACTGCCAGTTCATGGCCCATGCCCACAAGTCTAATACAACAGCGTAAACTCGCCATCAAAACCACTTACTCTACTCGACGAGGTTTACTGAGCGTGCGCAATTTTATCAACAATGGTGCATCGCAGTTGAAGGGACCATGTTCGCGGGTCCACTCGACTCCTGGTGTAAGTCTCACTCTTATTCTCGTTTGTGATTTTTTGCTTATTGAAATGCAAATCAAGACCGGCGACGGCCATTGCAGTCCACATGCCTACTGTGGCCTTTGTCGCTTGCAATGCCCAAGCCGTCATCGCCGTGGTCGTGTTCCCAAAGGATCACTCCACGCGTTTCTGCGTCACGGTCATACGTGAGCATTTTCCACACACCCATGCGTAGATGTCCCATAACGCATAATCCAGACAACCGACTCTAAGAAGGAACCTCCTCTCAAGAAGTTCCACGTCCCGTCAACGCTGGCATCCGACAGGCTCCTCCCCACCGACTTCATAGATCTGTCATCGACTCCGGCCACCCCTTGCGAGTTTACCATCCGCGTTCAAGGCCACGGCCAACTCTCGCACCCCGTCCCCCTACGCTACGCATACAAACGCCCCTCCGGCGCTGTCGGGCCGCACCCAGGCAGCCTCCTCAAGTTAGTTAGTGCGTCACCTTCAACGATGGCTCGAATGGCCATCCCTTTGTCTCTAAAGTTACTGCGACGGTTTGTCAGCGGTCTTCTATTTTCGTTGCCATTGCTTTTTTGACCGCGTTGATGCCTCTAGAGTCTGGAGTCCCCAGTATTCGAGTACTTTGGCGTCCTCTCATCCAACTCATCGCTACACAGGAGGTAGCGCACAGGACTCTCCTGGTGTCGTCTTCCTATGCTCAAAGGAATATCAGCGGTCGCAATGAAATGATTGCATCTTGGAAATCTTGCTGGGGACACGTCAATCTGCAGATTTAATTTTATCTTCGTTGTTCGCCATCCCTTGCCAACAATTTCTCTCAGACAACGGCGTTATACTAAGCCCAAAGGATCGTCGCTGGCCTGCAGGTCATTTCCCTCAATGTTTCTCTCGCGCCTCACTCCACACTTGAGGAATTCAACTGGCACGATTGCTCACGAACCCTCCGCAGATGACTATGCTGAGTGCCAGTGCGTGCAACCATGCTAAACTGGATTCTGATTCTGATAGGCTACAGCACATGGTAAACGCACATTCGAACTGTGCCTCGTAATCGTGAAGGATTATAGCCAACCTTATCCTAAAATCCACGACCCCCGGCAACGGGATCGGCCCGTTTCTTGCAGGTGTATAGAAGACGCAGAGGCACTGCATCCTCGCGAGGCCTAAACATCATCAGCATCCGTACCTTGAGCGCATCAGGACCTCTTGGTTGATATCTCGCCCTCATGCTTGCAGGCGTTTGCGCGCTGGTTCTCCGCAGATGATCCAGCATGTGGATGTGCGTTCACAGCCCACGGAGAGAGCACATGTATAATCTCCGGTAGTATGAACCCAGCTTGTGAGTCTCTTATATCCGCGAGCGCGTGGAGATCTGCTGTGCAGAATCCCTAATTTCAGGGCGCGCCATCGGTAATGACCGAGCTAATTGAATCCCCACGTTGCGCCCTCGTGTTGGCGGCAGTGTTACTTTCACACGCCATCATGCATGGTTTCTTTGTCCGCGACATAGCTACCCAACCGCGATATCTCGAGTCTATTCAAATTGCGTAATCGCGAGGGGTGGTTTACGGGTGGTCGATGCGGACATGCTGTGGCAGTGTACAGCGTGTGTCCTGTACATCACCAGGTTCATGGGGTGTGATGTCGTGAACATACCTGGGTCCAAGTTCACTCGAGGGTGCCGTGCGTCACGCGAGCCTGAGATGTTCACACGTGTCTAAGCCCTATAGTTCAGGGTTCCCAGGGTGGGGTGATTTTAATATCGGTTTTCATCACCTTTATCGCCAAGATATACACACCTGTTCGTCACTTCCCCCAGGTTGGCAGGTGAGGCACTGGCAGCCAGTAAAAACCGACCCTGACACTTTTCTGCGGGGCTGCTGTGGCGCATGCAGTGTGTGACTGTCCATCGCGCCAGCTACAGAGCCAATACAGAGCTCTTGTCGTTCATCAGCTGCGAATGGTATGGCAGTATGCAGTGTGGGTGATTCAGATTGTGGGTGATTGCCAATTGTGCGGTGTTCAAATCATTTCTAACCATTATTACTAGCGAATTTTGCGTTTTGACCACCTTCCGTCCACTGACTAGTTCAATCCTATGTGCGATACGGAGCATCGGAAAAAGAAACCAAAACCGAACCTCACCGCCACCTCGATAATTCCACAGTTGTCCGTGATCCGAATCTGTGATCCGTCACTGCGGTCGGTGGCGTATAATACAGTTCGGCCCTCCTGGCCGCTCCTTACCTCTCCTTGACTCATAATGAACTCGTGCAAGGTAAAACTGTTACTCTTGAATGTATTTTACAGCAGTCGGCAGGTCATAGTCGATAGTTTAGAATTCAGCGCAGCCCACCCGATATATAATAGTGATGGTATATATATCTCCACCCTCTGCCTGGCTCTCTTTTACCCCAACTGCAATTCACACAATAGTGATTATCATTCCCAGCAATGTATATTACCACTGACAACCAAATATACATCCACCTAGAAAGGCCATTGTGATCTGTGGCCGGACATATGAGCTCTGCGGAGATAATGAAAGTTACCCACATGTCCGAACGGACTATGCAGCGAGTCGTCGCTCTTCGGAGAGAGGCTGGTAAGGTGCGAACCGAGTGCTGGAGCTGAGTCTGGTGATGTTGCTGTAAGTTATCTGCTATTAGATGAATGATGCTGTGGCGGCGACGGTTCCATATAGCATATAGAATAGGTCACGGGCAGGCTCGACTCCAGCCGTTAATACGCAGCGTTTGTACATGACTGCGTGGGGGTCATACTTCATATAACAGTACTGTACTAATACGACCTTGAGTTCAGGCCGATTTCGTGTGACCTCGGCCTTTGACACGTTCTGAGGTTCAGAATGGGCGGTGACATGGGACGAACTTCGAATAGGTTCAAACTCAGGCCCAAAATAGCAATCCAATGGGCTTTGGGTGGCTCGGGCGAGGCTCAGGAAAAATTCTGTCCCAGTACTGTAAGTAGATGTTCAACGTTCAAGCTTCAAGCCCAGATGTTCGCGTGATAGTCACGCAAAATAGGTCGTATTAGTACAGTTTTTCAAGCCACACCCCTCCTCATTTCCGTTATGTCCTTCTTCCTTCCCTCACGCTATCGATAATCAGCTACCGACGGAGACTGGGATTGAGTTTAGGTCACAAGTGGGGTTAGGCAAGGGTCAGGTGGGGTGACGACATCGAGCTGCCGATTCAGATCGCTGTAAGGAGGCTAGACAATGATTGAACAACAGTCAGAAGTTGGTACGAGTACATTGGTCAAACATTGGTGGCAATCGCTGCAGTCCGCCACACTTTCCACAAGCAGATCTCAAGCCCCTAAGTTCACGGGTTGCATGCAGCCGGCATCAGTACTCGTGTGCCTCTCCTCGTCAATCACTGCCCAGTTCATGGCCCATGCTCGCAAGTCTGATACAACAGCATAAACTTGCCACCAAAACCCCATACTCTACTCGACGAGCTCTACTGAGCGTGCGCAATTTTATCAACAATGGTGCATCGCACGTGAAGGGACCATGTTCGCAGGCCCGCTCGACTCCTGGTGTAAGTCTCGCTCTTATTCTCGTTTGTGGATTTTTTGCTTATTGAAACGCGAATTAAGACTAGGGACCACCATTGCAGTCCACATGCCCACTGTGGCTCGCGCTACCCGCGGCCTTTGTCGACTGCATCGCCCGAGGTGCCATGGCCGCGGTCGCGTTCCCAAACGATCACCCCACGCGTTCCTGCGTCGAGATTCTACGTGAGCATTATCCCCACACCCATGCGCAGATGTCCCTAACGCATACCGCATACTCCAGACAACCGACTCCAAGAAGGAACCTCCTCTCAAGAAGTTCCACGTCCCGTCAACGCTGGCATCCGACAGGCTCCTCCCCACCGACTTCATAGATCTGTCATCGACTCCGGCCACCCCCTGCGAGTTTACCATCCGCGTTCACGGCCCCGGCCAGCTCTCGCACCCCGTCCCCCTGCGCTACGCATACCACCGCCCCCCCGGCGCCGCGCACACCCCGTTCCCCCCAAACACGCGCGGCTTCCTCTACTACCACACGCCCGCCAACGGGGCGTACCGCGCTATCCACCCCGCGGCCGGCGCGCTGCGCTTCCGCCTCACAGCCCCATCCCCATCCCCCAGCGAATCACACGAATCACACGAATCGCGCGCCGCTTTCGCGGCCGGCGCGGACCTGCTGCGCGCGGACGGGCTCCCGTGGTCCGTCCCGCTCCTGTGCCTGTGGGACCCCGCGCACTGGACCGCCTACGCGCCCCTGCGCGGTCTGCTCCTCGCCGACGGGCTCGTCTCGCGCGGGCTGTGGGCGGCGTGCGCCAGGATGGTGGCGCGCGTGGGCGGCGCGGAGGTGGTGCCGGATGGCACAGGTCTACCTTTGGTGAGGAAAGCGGCGGCGGGGGTTAGAGGCCATACAGTCCGCGCGGAGAGCACGGTCCTGCACTCCTTCGGCCAGCCGTTCGCGGTGGACTTCAGCGCGCCCGAGGTCCGGCTGTTCCTGCTGCACAAGCACGGGCGGCTGGACTTTCTGCGGCTGCGGCGGCCGTTCTCGGTGGGCCGCAGGGTGTCTGGGGCGCTCGGCTTCGTGCAGCCCTTCACTGGTACGTCTCGCTGCCGCGCTCATTCATATGCATCCGGTCGGCAGTAGAGCTGACGCCGATTTTTGTTATGCAGGCTCCGCGCACTGCTGGTTCGAGCCATCGCCCTCGGACAGCCGCTTTTCGGTGGTCATGCGCATCGCGCGGATCACGACCCCCGTCGCCATGGCCGTGGCCGCCGAGGGCGCCCATCCAGCAGCGCCCTTCGCGGCGCAAGTGCCGCCCCCCACCGAGCGGTGGCTGCTTCCGTCGTACGGCGCCATGGGCCTGGTCCCCGCGCGCACAGACACACCAGACGCACCAGACGCACCAGCTGACCCGGGCGCGCGTGATATGGGGCGCGGCGTGCGCGCATGGCAGGCGGACACGCGGAAGCTCGACTATGCCGCCCTGCAGGCCCTGTTCTAAGCGAGAGCGTGTATACTGTATACATTATCATAGGCCCCACCGTCACCCGTGTGCCTTCCAGATTCCATGGACCATGGGCAATGGGCATTGATGATTGGGCCATGATCATGATGCGTTCCCCATCGGATTCTGCGCTCGGCACGGCTCGGCGAGCCGGCGCCCGGCCGGGTCCCGTCCTCGGCTTTGTCATGCGCCTCTGGGCTGACCTATCCTCGCCGCCGGGAATTGTCTGTGGGGGCGGCAGAGGGATGTTCCATGTTAGCGGGCCAATGGCGGAGCTCCAAGATGGATGTGGGATGTGGGCTGGTGTAGACAGGAGGCTGGTGTGGGGTGCGGGGGCGGTCGGTTGGCGTCGATCGTCCCGTTCCGTGCCGCGTGAGTCGGGGAGGCTATCAAATTTCAATGCGAAGCTGCGATCGGCGGGGTACACCGAGGGCCTCGGCTGACCACGAGCTGCTCTGATTCGTTACCGTACTGGAGGGGTCCTGTGCCAATGCATACGGTTGTCAATGCGCTAGTTTGCAATGTACGAGTTTGCAATGGGTGACGAGTACATGGACTCGGATGATCTTGCACACATCGCGATAACAGCGCCTGAGTACATCTTTATAAATCTGAGGAGCTGAAAGTTGAAACGCCCAACCGTAACCAAACCGTGGCGCTCGGGAGAGCAATGACATAAAGTAGCCATCACAAAGTAGCCCATATTGAGATGCAAGCTTACTTCAGTTCCGGTCCACGATATTGCCCTGCGGCCCACAGGAACTACTTTCTACTCCTTTCCGCTGCGTCCCCGCGAGCTCGCGACAGTCCAGGTCAGCATGATGATTCCTCCCTGGCCCTGATAAAAACTAACTCGCTTCGCAGACTAAAGACGTACAAAAGCAACTACTCCACCTGACAGCATTCCAATTCCTTCGAGCGACGCTTCTTCCAATTGAACTCGTGTCCAGAATCCAGATAACACGCTGTCCATATGAGTGCACAGGCAATGCACCCGCTTTCGATATCTACAGGCACACGCCCTGGAACCGCTGGCTCCTCCTCTTCCTCCCTGCACGACTCCGCCCCGCCCACCCTCACCATGCTCGTGCGCCAGCAGCAGGACGACTCGTTCAGCGCCCACCCGCCGCGCAGGCCGTACACCGGCACCGCCGCGATGATGGGCTCCGAAAGACCGTACACCGCCGCGACCATGGCCTCCGCGCGCACGTCGTTCACGCACGTCGACCTCGACACCACGCAGCCGTCCGCGCTCGACAGCGGCATCCACACGCACGACGAGCTGGACGGCGAGGAGGGCGTCTACGACGGCGACGGCGCGGCGTCAGAGGCGGGCTCGGAGGTCCCGCAAACGCCGCAGACGTCCCTGACGTTCCTGCTCGTGTCGGGGCGGCGGCGGCAGATGACGTTCGAGCCGGAGACCACCATCGGGCGGGTCAAGGAGCTGGTGTGGAACGCCTGGCCCGGAGGTACGCATCGCTGGGCTTCTTGAGAGTATGCCTGTGGCTGACGGGGGCATCGCGCAGAGTGGCAGGACGAGCGGCCGCCGGCCCCGTCGTACTTGCGCATACTGCATCTCGGCAAAATCCTCCAGGACGAGGACACACTAGCGAGTGCGTGCAACCTCCTATCCCATCATCCCATCACATCCCATCCCAGTCTCGCAAACTTAACTTAACTTGACTGAACTAACCCCCTGTCTACAGAGCTCCAGATCGCATCATACACCCCGTCCGCGGCGTACCTGCCGCACCCGCAGTCCCCCGCCTCGGCCGTCTCCTCGCGCATGTCGGCGCAATTGCCGCCCACCACGATCGTGCACCTCTCCATCCGGCCGTACTCAGGCCCCACTGACGACGACCTGAAGAAGAAGAAGAACAAGCGATTGTCGATGTTCTCGAGACAAGCCAGCTCCGTCGCATTGGGGGCGCCAGATGAGAACGCCGCCGTGGAGGAGCGCGGGGGGTGCTGCGGGTGCACCGTCTGCTGATGTGCCGATATGCGATATGCTGGCCGGGCATTTATATGATATAAATCATGTGTGAGTCATTACCTCCGTGTGCACATTGGGGCGCATGCTGATCCGCCGCTCGACAACGTGGTCAGCCTCGCGCAGGACCCCATCATCTTTCATCTTTCATCTTTCTGCCACGGCTGCCTGATCATGACTCTTGACTCTTGACTCTTGACTTGCCTCATCTATGTCCATTGACACTCATTATCTATATCCCCATATCCTCATGCATCCTCTGGACTCGCGGCGACTCGCATTCTCTTATATAATATATCACTCTGCCTGCAGCCTCACGCCCACGCTCCCTCGCCCTAACTCTATGAATGTAAAGTGCGGGCATGTCACATTATCGCTTATCTGTCATATAATTTGGTTTTCGCGCTGAATGCACATCTGTACGTGTACCGTAAACGTCCTCAGGCCTCATGATGCATGATGTAACGTTGTAAGGGGACTGAGTTTAGCGGCCGCCTCGCGGGCATATGCTTTCTCTCCATAACGTGGAAGGTTCAACTTGGGTTCGACCGATATTGCAGCTGAACGCGTGTTCAGTACCCAGTGCCTCGTGGCTGCTGCTAATTTAGGTGCAGCATATGGAGTTCTTTGGAAGTCTGCGCCGCTTGCGCGACCCAAGATACTAGTGGGTCCTCCGCATCCATGTCAGGATTCGAAACCGCTGGCGACTGGCGGCTGAAGCTCGCAGCTTGAAGCTTGGAGGCCGGGCTTCCCAGCTTCTGGGGGCAGCCTACGGGAACATGCTGGGAACTAGTGCTTTCTCGATAACGTGGAATGTTCGTTGATATTGCTGGAGGCATGTGAAGAGCCTCGTGGCTGCTGCTAATTTAGGTGCAGCATATGGCAGTCTTTGGAAGTCTGCGCCGCTTGCGCGACCCAATATACTAGTAGGTCCTCCGCATCCATGTCAGGATTCGAAACCGTTGGTGGCTGAAGCGCTGAAGAATCAAGATCGAGCTTGACAGCCACCCTCTGTGGGGGTAACCTAAGAGAGCATGCGGGGAAATACTCGAACACTTGGACTGGGGACAGATTCAGCTGCAGATCCCACGCACACGAATCCCCAGGCCTCAGATCCTCAGATCAATCGCCATTATTCCATTCGCGCACCCGTGGGTCGTGGGTCGTGGGTCGCGAGTCGTGGGCCGTGGCGCCCGTGGCTATGGCAGATGACCCGCCCCTATCCTTCGAATTCGCGAAGCCTTGTGCCCAGCTCTGAGCCTCTGACCCGCGGTCCAGCCTCGCTGCAGCCGCGTTTCGCGCATTCGAATCGCCTGCGATTACGTGCGAGGGTGTAATCGCGCACATCGATGTGGCGATTGTGCACGGTATGTACGTGATTAGATAGTTAGATGCGATTGTGACCGCGCGAAGTGGGGTGCGTGGTGATCTGCATTCTGGAGAATATTCGAAGGTGCGCAGGCTAAGGTGGGCGATGATGCTGCTTGGGATAAGTACTTAGCAAATTGACTTGGATAGCGCGTATAATGTGTCGAGAATTGAGAATATAAGTAATGGTCACGGGGAATGTGTTAAATGTACGTGAATGAGCGCGGACTGGTGAGAACCTGTGAGAACTCGCATATGTTTATTCTGATTGGCATGTGCATGTACATACTGCAGATCTTCCCCGCTGCTGATCGGCCATTTTGAATGAAGCGGGCACAGAGATATTTTGGGCGAGTGCGAGGATCATTCACATCAGATGGTGACCAAGACAGGTTAACCGTTGGTCTCACACCTCTTGCACAACATTAATGTCCGATCGCGAAGGCCAAGTATATGGGGCTCCCCTAGACAGCTGTGAAGCTCACAACATTTATGAAATCAAGCGCGAGTGGGGAGATATGTGTGACGCGCCCCAGACATTGGGCATGGTGGCAATGTGCCTTGTAACTGCTGGCTGGGGCCAGTCCAACCTGCCGCGCTCATGTAATCATCAGCTACTCGCAGGCCTTACAAGCGAACCTGACAGCGATATAATCAGCAACTGTCCAAAATGTGGTTGGGTTTCAGATGTTCCTGGCTCATCGCAATAAGGCGGTACCCCAATTGGGTTATACGCCACTCCAACTGCGGTGGCCAGTTTTTATTTACGCGCTCCTTACTCTGCGCACACTTACGCGATTCCAACGTGAAGGCGTGGTACGATTGTGTAAGGGGTATTCCAGGCGAAATGAAGTAGATGGTGCAATAATTCTGTAGCGATTGATTTCCCGTGAGAAGATTGGGGCCTTAAACGAGTGTTCGCCCAATTCTCCCCATACCCAAATCCGAATATTTTGATCTGAGAGTTAGCTGGACCTTCTCAGCGCCCCGATAAATAGCAAGTAGGACCTGCTCAACCCATATCTTTCCCTCATCTCCCTTCCCCCTTTCTCCCTTTCTTACGATTCCTCCTGCTTCGCTCGCATAGACGTTCTCCTCACACAACACTATAGTTTGCGAGCATGTCTTCCAAAGGTGAGGATCTCTATCTCCACCCAGCCTCTATCCCCACCTCGTCTCTATCCCCACCCCATCTCGAGACCTGTTCGCTGATTGATTGACACACCTGCCTTCGCGCTAATCAGCCATCCGCGAGTACGACGCCAAGCTGCTCTTGGCCTACTGGCTCGAGCGCGCGCCCCCTGTGGACAAAAATGCGACCGTCGTCACAAAATTCGTCTACCCCACAGTGAAGGTCGCGCAGATCTCCTGGGACCCGGTGACTGGCGCCATTACCCCTGATACCAAGCTCCCTAGCTGGGTATTCACGTCGAAGCTTGTCGCAAAGCCCGATCAGCTCATCAAGCGCCGCGGCAAAGCTGGTCTTTTGGCGCTGAACAAGACTTGGGAGGAGGCGAGGCCGTGGATTGCAGAGAAGGCCGGAAAGGCACAGAAAGTAAGTATCCACCTCTCTGCTTCGATTCTCTCCTGGCGATGGCGCATTTCTCCTCTTGCTTCCAACATTCCATGCTGCCGCAATCTGGGATCGGCGATCTTCTTTTTCTTATCTTTTCGAATCTCCCTGCTATCCACAACGTGTTGTGATTTACCCAGCACGCGTTCGATGTCGCGTCCAAATGAGACCACGTGACTCTTGTGCTGACTTTTTGCCCTCTGTTACTTAGGTAGAGGCCATCACTGGCACTCTCAACAACTTCATCGTCGAGCCTTTCCTCCCCCATCCCTCCAACACCGAGTACTATGTCTGCATCAACTCTTCCCGAGACGGCGACCAGATTCTCTTCACCCACGAGGGTGGTGTGGACATTGGCGATGTCGACGAGAAAGCCCTCCGCCTTGACATTGCCGTCAACGCGCCTTTCCCGTCACGCGCGGCCATCGCTTCGGCCCTCCTCACCCACGTTCCCGCGGAGAAGAAGGACACACTCACCGACTTCCTGATCCGCCTTTACTCTGTTTATGTCGATCTTCACTTTGCGTACCTCGAGATCAACCCCCTCATCTGCCTTGATGCTGAGGCCGGTGGCGAACCCACTGTCCACTACCTCGATATGGCCGCCAAGCTTGACCAGACTGCCGAGTCTATCTGTGGACCCAAGTGGGCTGTCGCTCGCGACCTGTCGGTGTACGAGCCTGCTGCTGCGGTTGTCGCAAAGAAGGGTGTATCCGCCGACCGTGGACCCCCCATGGTATGTCAAAACCCACCGATTCATCATCATCAATTCTCTAATCACTCATTCTGATTCGTAGGTCTGGCCTGCGCCTTTCGGTCGCGATTTGACCAAAGAGGAGGCCTACATCCAGAAACTCGACGCGTCGACTGGTGCCTCGCTCAAACTCACTGTCCTCAACCCCGAAGGCCGCGTATGGACGATGGTTGCAGGAGGTGGTGCATCCGTCGTCTACTCTGATGCAATTGCCGCCCATGGCTTCTCAGACGAGCTTGCCAACTACGGAGAGTACTCTGGTGCACCCACCGAGGGCCAGACTTACGAGTACGCGAAGACCATTGTCGACCTCATCACCCGCGGCACCCCCAACCCCAAGGGAAAGATCCTCATCATCGGCGGAGGCATCGCCAATTTCACCAACGTCGCCGCGACCTTCAAGGGTATCATCCGTGCCCTCAAGGAGTACAAGACCCCCCTCATCAACCACCAAGTCCGCATCTTCGTGCGTCGTGGTGGCCCTAACTACCAGGAGGGTCTCAAGGCCATGCGCCTGCTCGGCGAGTCACTCGGAGTCCCCATCAAGGTCTACGGCCCCGACACTCACATCACAGAGATCGTCCCCCTCGCCCTTGGCATCAAGGGCGGCAGCGGCAAGAACCAAGCCCACTCCGTCCCCGCGACTGCCCCTGGCTCACCCGAACGCAAAGTCGTCGAAATTTCGGAGGAAGGTCCAGGCGCGCTCGGCTCCATCCACTCCGACGGCAAGCGCACGCAGGCGGAGGACAACATTGTCCGTTTCGACTCCGCCGGTGCTCCCAAGCGCCCCGAATACCGTCCTTTCGATGCCGACACCCGCTCCTTCGTCTACGGTCTGCAGCCCCGTGCCATCCAGGGCATGCTCGACTTCGACTTCTCTTGCGGTCGCGAGACTCCCTCCGTCGCCGCCATGATCTACCCCTTCGGTGGTCACCACATCCAGAAGTTCTACTGGGGAACGAAGGAGACCCTGCTGCCGGTGTACACCACCGTCGAGGAGGCCTGCCAGAAGCACTCCGAAGTCGATGTCATCATCAACTTTTCTTCCTCGCGTTCCGTCTACTCGTCGACTTTGGACGCCTTCAAGTACCCCCAGATCAAGAGCATCGCAATCATCGCCGAAGGTGTCCCCGAGAGACACGCTCGCGAGATCCTCCACATTGCTCAAGAGAAGGGTGTTCTGATCATCGGCCCTGCCACTGTTGGTGGAATCAAGCCGGGATGCTTCAGGATTGGTAACTCGGGAGGGTAAGGCTTCGTCGCATCCGCATTGAATCTGAGCTAATGTTTTCTACAGTATGATGGACAACATCATCGCTTCCAAGCTCTACCGCGCTGGTTCCGTCGGCTACGTCTCCAAGTCTGGAGGCATGTCCAACGAGCTCAACAACATCCTCTCCCTCGTCACCGACGGTACATACGAGGGTATCGCCATCGGTGGTGATCGTTACCCCGGATCCACCTTCATCGACCATCTCCTCCGTTACGAGCAAGACCCTGACTGCAAGATGCTTGTTCTTCTCGGTGAGGTTGGCGGTATTGAGGAGTACCGGGTCATCGACGCCGTCAAGAAGGGTGTCATCAAGAAGCCCATCGTCGCCTGGGCCATTGGGACTTGCGCCAAGATGTTCGCCACCGAGGTGCAGTTCGGTCACGCCGGAAGCATGGCCAACTCCGCCCTGGAGACCGCCGACGCGAAGAACGACGCCATGCGCGCAGCCGGCTTCGTCGTCCCCGACACCTTTGAGGACCTGCCCCAGGTGCTCCGCGAAACCTACCAGAAGCTCCTCAACAACGGCACCATCAAGCCCAAGGCCGAGCGAGACCCTCCCAACATCCCCATGGACTACAAGTGGGCCCAGGAGCTCGGTCTTATCCGTAAGCCCGCCGCATTCATCTCCACCATCTCCGATGAGCGTGGCCAGGAGCTTCTTTACGCCGGTATGCGTATCTCCGACGTCTTCAAGGAGGAGCTCGGGATCGGTGGTGTCGTCAGTCTGTTGTGGTTCAAGCGCCGCCTGCCAACTTGGGCGACGAACTTCATCGAGATGGTGCTCATGCTCACTGCTGACCACGGTCCGGCTGTCTCTGGGTGAGGGCTGCCAAATGATATTCTTGCGAGCTTTTACTTACGACGCATACAGTGCCATGAACACCATCGTCGCATCCCGTGCCGGAAAGGATCTCGTCTCCTCCCTCGCCTCCGGTCTCCTGACCATTGGTAGCCGATTCGGTGGTGCCCTCGACGAAGCTGCTGTCATGTTCTCGAACGCGCGGGACACCGGGCTCACGCCCCGTGAATTCGTCGACAACTCGCGTAAGCAGAACAAGTTGATCAGCGGTATCGGGCACAAGATCAAGAGCGTCAACAACCCCGATCTCCGCGTCCAGCTCGTCAAGGAGTACGTGCAGAAGAACTTCCCCAGCCACACCTTGCTCGACTACGCGCTGGGCGTCGAGACTGTCACCACCGCCAAGAAGGATACCGTGAGTTTATATAACCTATGATCCGCGACGTCTGCTCATAATGCCACTTAGCTCATCCTGAATGTTGATGGTTGCATCGCCGTCTGCTTCGTTGATCTTCTCCGGGATAGCGGTGCCTTCACCTCCGAGGAGGCTGAGGAGTACATCAAGGTTTGTCTCGTTCGATGGAATTGTAGTGATCCCTACTGACGTATCTTTCAGATCGGTACCCTCAATGGTCTCTTCGTTCTCGGTCGTAGCATCGGTTTCATCGGTCACCATCTTGACCAGAAGCGTCTCCGCGCTCCTCTGTACCGTCACCCTGCGGACGACATCTACATCGAGCAAGCCTCGAGCCAGCGCGTGTTGGCAAAGGTATGAGGCACGGAGGTCTGCGAAGAGAAAAATGGATAATGTAAAACGGACGATATATACTCGTCCACTGTTTCAATATATACTAATAGATTTCCTGCTTCTTACTGCGTTCTATGGAGCTCCCCTGAGGCCACTGCCAGTATACTAAGGACGCATCAAAGAGCACATCATTCGCATGAACAACGACCGTTACGTCTTCCCGCAGAGGTAGCATGAGAGTCCATTTATGAGCCTAATGGTCAATAGTAAAAGGCATGTTCCCAGCACTTGGCACAAACTTGGGAGAAAGGATGTGGCATGGATATTGAGATAATGGAAAGGCATTGTCTTGAAACATGTGGACAACGGCGCTGTTGGCAGACGCAGATGTCTCGAACGGCTCTGCAGGTTATCCACCAATATAAATGTCGATGACAAAGGGATATGGTCCATAAGCTACGCACCATCCGAGCAACTCTTGTTCTTTCTTGAGCTCGAGGACTTCCCATTCAGGAAGACCAAAGATGCCTGGTAGCGCTGCCCAGAACTTGACACGCCCATCCTCATGCAACTTCTCGGCCACCGCCGCACACGAATCGCACATGCTGCTTCCTGCTTTCGTCTCGCTGGATGCACACCAGGGATCGAGACCCATAAAATAGACATGTGGAAAATACATGTCGCACATTTTCTGTGTCCGGACATCAGCACAGATTTTGGGTGTTTTGCAGGAAGCATATGTTGGAGAAAGTGAGCTGATCCAAGCAAAAGTGGTTTTTGCTTGTAGTATCGCGAGAGATTCAAAGGCAACAAGGCACGCAGTGATGTCACCCGGCAGGTTCACAGCAGTGGTACCATCGTCCCTGGAAACCCCCTCCACAATTTCCTTGGTGTCTGAAGCGAGGTAGCAAATCCAGTATAGCGCAACAGGCAGTACCCATGGTATATCATGCTCGCGGGCCAGGTTGGCGACATCAACGTTTATACAGTCAGAAATCTGAGACCCGGGAACCAGTTTGAGATAATCCCCTAGGTCCGACGGGTATTCGTAGGATAATCTTTTGACGCCTTCGCTGTAAAGGATCGCAATGTCATATTTTTTGCCTATTCGGATGAAGGCCGCGACGACTTCGAAGCTCAAAGGTTCACAAGCGGTAACATGTCTGCACACATGACAAGAATGTTAGCGTCATCCACTCAATCTATAGCAATGAATTCCACGCACCCTCTAAGACACAGTGCCCTCAACGCGATAGCAATGTCCACAGCCGAGTCTGAGACCTGGAACACCGGGCAACCTTCTACGGCCGATCCTTGCTCGGTTGGCGGCTGAGGGATAGAGAACATGTACTTGAAAACAGATGATTGCGCCGCCAGCACGCTGCGGTGAACTTTGAACTGTGTTTTCTCTGCTTGGATGACAATGTTGCCATCATCAAACCATATGTCTGATCGCGCCGTACTCGCTACAGGTATAGCTGGCTTTGGCACCTCTTCAACACGCTTGCGTTTTTTTGGAGAATGGTTTGCGGTTGCTTCTGACATGTCTACCTTGACGCGTTGCGAGGACTCAAGAAAGATCCAGGGAATGGATTATGGAGGAGGGGAAACAAGTTACACAAAGATCCCAGACAGCCAGGACAAATACATACGCGCCCTCAGACGCGTTCCATTACATAAGATGTATCATGCTGGCAAGTTGTTCAAATTCAACATTAGAATATCTGTATTAATTGATATTTCTCCAATACATCTACATATTGACACAGACTGCAAGTTCAAATTAATAGAGGGAAATCATGATAGTCGAGGCATGTGCATGACCCACAGCATGTCAACAGCATGTGCCAGTTATCATCGCACTTCAAATCGTATAACAGCAGAAAGCGAGAAGTACTGGTATGTACATTTTTAATGAGAATTTGGATGCGTGCAACAGAAGAACCAGGACAGCGATGTACAAAGCAATGTGTGCAATAGACATTAGTAGGAAGCAACAGGAACTTGGGGGGCGTGTAATAAAAGTAACGGACATCGCCACAGGGCAAGCAACAGTACTTTAGTTTAAAAATATCAGAGCACGGCGGAAAACAATAGCCTCGCCCCCACATTTTGAAAGAGTACGTTCTATGAAGAAATATGTCAGATGAGGCAATGTTATACTATGAGCTAATACTCACCTCGAGAGCTAGTCGCGTTCTTTCTTGAGCTCTTCCCAGTCGGGCAGGCCAAAGACACCCGGGAGTGCATTCCAGAACTTGACTCGCCCCTCATTATGAATATTTTCGGCTATCGCCTGGCACGCGGAGCACAATTTATATGTGGGGATCATGTCTGAATGACCTTTGAAATCATCAAGACCACCCAGCCGGGCTTTGGTGGGCAGCAGGGCCTCGCGCATGACCTGCGTGCGGACGGCGGTGCAGCCGTGGCGACTCGTGCAGCGCCTGTACGTCTCTGCGGGCGCGGTGAGCCATGCACGTGTAAATTGTGATTGAAGCTGGACGAGAGTTTGATAGGCCGTGAAACACAACATGATATCGTCTGGGGACAATGTGGCCTCCGTGCTATCGGTCGTTTGAACACTAAGTGCGAGGAAACCAGGGTCATGCATGCTAAGACAGCAGCTAAAAAGAGCAAGCGGAAGTACCGAAAATAAGCCTTGATCCCGGGCTAGGTTGATGATAACAATGTCGGTCCGTGGGTCTTGTAAAATAAGAGTCCAAGGGTCGAAGGTCAGATAGTCTGACAAACTTGTGGGGTATTCCTTGAAAAGCCGTTTGATCGCTTCGGAGTGAAGTATTTCGATGTCATACTTGTCGCCTAGTCGCAGGAAGGCCGCAACAACTTCGGTGGGGAGAGGATTAAGATGCACACAAGTTGCATGGCTAGGATATAAGACGTGAGGATTACCCTGGCCACCTTGGAGACAAGTAATTGGTGTGGAAACGTCAGCTTACCCTCGCTGAAAAAGAGCCTCCAAAACAATCGTGACATCCACAGCCGTGTCCGACAAGCGGACCACTGGACATCCTTCCCCCGTGATCTCGCCCTCGGAAGGCGGCTGCGGGATAGAGAACATGTCCCTAAAGACAGTGGAATGGAATGCGATTATGCTCTTGAGGACTTTGAACAGCGTCTGCTCTGCTTGTAAAACCACATTCCCATCGTCGAACCAGACACGGTCCGATCGCGTGGTAGGGACACTGATGGGCACATCTGTGGGTTCCTCGACGCGCTTGCGCTTACTGTCAGAACGGGTAGAGGCGGGTCGCGCCATAGTTGTAACAGACGGTTGTCAGTTGTAAGGAGAATGTTGCAGTCAGTGAAGCATTTTAAGAGGAATTGAACTGTCTAACCTAAAGCCACCCTGCACCACCGGCGTGGCCGGATTTCACCCTAGCCAAACGGTGGCGGAAACGATGCGAAAGTTTAGCATTAATTCCGCCTCGGGCATTTGAAAGCGCAGTATTAGCCTAGCGATCGCCGAGGGACCTTATTCAATCCAGGTACAATATGTATCACCAAATCGCCTAAAAGGGGGGGGAATTTAGTTATATTGTAAGCTGGATCGAATAAGACTGATCGAACCCTGCCTCCGCAGGACCGCAGCTAGCATGCGCAGCTGACACGCGGCTGAAATTTGAAAGAGGAAGAAGAAAAAGGCGGACATTGAAGCTTGAAGACACAACTGATTTGCGCCTCATGTTTAAAATTTGGCCACGTGTTAGCTGCGCTTTGGCCATGCTAAATTTTCGCGTCATTAATATTAGGATACTCATAGTGTCCGTGTGACTTCAATAACGGAGGTGACCTGAGGTGACTGACCCAACACGCTTTCTGCGTAGAACTTGAAGCTGAACGCTGAGGTTTGAAGTCCTGGGCCTCAGCCATTGTATTGAAGCTCACTATAAATGTATCTCGACATATGGTTCTAGAGTATAACGGTCATATGAGGTCATATGTGTTTTTAAAATTTAGAGGGTCATTTGAGTGTGTGTCCATGTGGAAAAGGCCCATCCCTTTACAGAAGAAACCGAGAAGTCCCGGTATGTACATTATTGATGAGAAGTTGGATGCGTGCGATGTATGAAGTAATATGTGTGCAATAGAAAAAAACTGGATAGTAGTGAGAAGCGACAGGGATTTTGGGGCGTGTAATGAAATCGCCATAAAGCAAGCAACAGTGCTTAAGATAAAGAATATCAGAGCACGGCGAAAAACAGTAGCCTCGCCCCTACACTTTAGAGCGCGTTCTATGAAGAAAGATGTCAGATGACGCAATGTTGTATGAGCTCATACTCACCTCGGGAGCTAGTCTCGTTCTTTCTGGAGCTCTTCCCAGTCGGGAAGACCAAAGACACCCGGGAGTGCATTCCAGAACTTGACTCGCCCCTCATTATGAATATTTTCGGCTATCGCCTGGCACGCGGAGCACAGTTTATCTGCGGGGCTCGTGTCTGAATGACCTTTGAAATAACCAAGACCCCACAGATGGTTACCAGTGGGTAACAAGGCCTCGCGCATGATCTGCATGCGGACAGCCGTGCAGCGGTCGCGACGCTTGCATGACTTGTACATCTCTGCGGGTGCGGTGACCCATGCGCATGTGAGCTGCGATTGAAGCCTAGGCAGAGATTGATAGGCCACCAAACAAGACATGGTATCATCTAACGACAGTTTGGCCACAGTGCCATCCGCCCTTTGGAAGCCAGTTATGAGGTCCTTAGCATCATGTATGGCAAAACAACAGCTGTAAAGTGCCATCGGCAGTACCGACAGTAAGCCCTGGTCCCGGGCTAGCTTGGCGACATCGATTTCAACCGAAGCGTTGGCTGAACTTGAAATAAGAGACCAAGAATCGAGGATGTCCAAGTCCGTCAAGCTCAAGGGGTATTCCTTGAAAAGCCGCTTAGTGGCGTCGGCGCGGAGGTTGTCAATAGCATATTTTGTGCCTAGCCGTAGAAAGGCTGCGACAACTTCGATGGAGAGAGGTTCCATATCTACAGAAGTTGTGTGGCTAGGATGTAAAACAGTGAGCATGATCCTGACCACCTTTGAGCGTACACGTACCCTCGCTGAAAAAGAGCTTCCAAAACGATCGTGAGGTCCACAGCCGTGTCCGACACGCAGACCACTGGACATCCTTCCACCATTGTCTCGCCCTCGGAAGGTGGCTGCGGGATAGAGAACATGTCCTTAAAGACTGTTGAATGCAACGCAAGTATGCTCTTGTGGACTTTGAACAGTGTTAGCTCTGCTTGTAAAACCACATTCCCGTCGTCGAACCAGACACGGTCCGATCGCGTAGTAGGGGCAATGGTCGCTTGTGTGGGCTCCTCGACGCGCTTGCGTTTACTGGTAGAACAGGTAGATGTGGGTTGCGCCATGCTCGAGTATGTTTACGCGTGGTGAGGAAAATATCCAGAAGATAGCGTTGGGAAGTAAGTTCAAGCACAAAGATGCCGGAGTACGCGACGCGTTCAATGATCTTCAATCCAACATGATATTGATATTCAGTGCTATGCATCTCCACCCGACACCACCTCCGCTTCAGCCCTATCCAAGTTGGATAACCTGTCTTTGTAAATGCACGTTGACTGCGCTCGTATACATTGACATATAGAACAAGTCAGGAGGCTTGTCCTGAATCCCTCCAAAATGCCTCTAGGCATGCAACATTTCCTATCGCAATTCAAGATGCATACGACATAGGGAGACGGGAAGTATTGGTATGGTATAAAAAGTGATGGCAATTTCCAAGCGTGCAATAGAAGAAACTGGGCACTGAAATCATGTAGGAAGCAACAATAACTCAGAAACGTAGAAGCAGAAGTAAAAGGGACATTGGGATACAGACAGGTGGAAAGCAATACTAGAAGGCTTGGAAGCATCTCAATACGAGCTTTAGACTATGAAATAACTTGGGGACAATAGTGAATACCCACCCGGGCCGCTGCATTTTGAAGAGGTGCGTTCTGGGAATCATGAGGGTCTCAGCTGGGAACTTTGGTGATAAAATTAGGTACTCACCTCGGACTCGTCAGCCTGAGCTAATCTCGTTCTTTCTTAAGCTCCTCCCATTCGGGCAGGCCCAAGACACCAGGGAGTGCATCCCAAAAATTGATTCGGCCCTCGTTGTGATGCTCTTCAGCCAATTTTTGGCACGGGGGGCACATGGTATTCAAGTTGTACTCCCCTTGCAACTGGCTCCAAGAACAGAGGCCTCTGATGGTGGCAGACGGTACAAAGAGCTTACGCATAACCTCTATGCGGACATTAGCACATTTGTGGCGATTTGTGCACGCGCGAAAATCATCAGTGTGTGGGAGTAGGGGATTGATCCAGGAAAATGTCGTCGATGCCTGCAGCGCCGCGAGGGACTGGTATGCAACGAGACATGTAATGATGTCGTTTGGCAATAGCCTCGCGGTAGTTCCATCACCGCGTGGAATCCCTGCTGCGAGTGCTTTGGCATCCATGGCGGCACTGCAGATATAGAGAGCAACCGGAAGTACAGAGAGTAAACCCTGCTCCCGTGCCACATTGGTAACATCGATATCGACCCATGCGTTCTGCTCGATCATGGAATAACTGTTCATTGCGTCAAATTCAGTGAGTGTTGTTGGGTATTCATAGTAAAGTCTTTTTAACGCCTCGTCGTTGCGAAGCATGTCGAGACCGTACTTCTTGCCCAGTCGCAGGAAAGCCGCGACAATCGCAATGGATATCGGTTCCCCTGTAGATACGTGGCTGGAATGTAAGGTGTGAGCATCACTCTGACTACCTCGAAGACATGCCAGTGATTGTGGACATGGACGTACCCTCGTTGGTATAGTGCACGCAGAACGATCGTAACGTCCAAAGCCGAGTCCGACAGCCGAACAACAGGACAACCTTCTACCATCGTTTCTTTCTCGGGAGATGGCTGGGGAATCTCGAACATGCCCTCGAAGACAGTGGAGTGAAAGGACAATATACCCCTGTGGACTTTGAACGCTTTCCCACCTGCTTGAAGGACGACGTTCCCGTCCTTGAACCACACGTCTGAAGGAGTAGTAGCAGCGTTCTCATTTGAGTCTGCGGTTTCCTCGACGCGCTTGCGTTTACTGCCAGAACGGGTAGAGACGGTTTGCGCCATAGTTTCAGCAGACGAGTGTCAATCGTAAGTAAGAATGTTGCAGTCAATGGAGAAGAAGAGGAATATAAATGGCCACCTTGAAGCTGCCCTATTTATAGTCATAGTGTGACGCGATGTGACTTTAGTAACAGAGGTGACTGTGACCCAACGCGCTTTCCGCATAGAACTTGAAGCTTGAAGTCCTAGACCTCAGCCATTGTATTGAAACTCACAATGAATGTATCTCGACAAATGGTTCTATAATGGTCATTCGTGTGTTTAAAGCCCATGGATAATTTGAATGCGAGTCCAGGTGGAAAAGGATCCCTTCGAGACACCATGTAGATAGCCCCTCTCCATGACCGCTTCAAGGATGGCAAGGACCTGGTATCCTAGTACCACTCCGAAAGATACGAGCTAATGACCAAAGGTCGGAGCGTAACGTATCAATGGGGTGTACGCCCGTGCCATCTGCTAAGCGATTATCGATTGCTGAAGAAGAGCCAACGGAGGGCTTCGTATATATCTTCTAAGCTGTATGTTGAACTCTTCTTAGCTTGCTGTCGGGTTGTAGATACATCTGATAAACATCCTATTAGCTCGGCCAACAGAAATGGAGTGAGAAATACGAACTAACTAGATGGCTGCGCCTCCTTCTTGGCCTGTAACGCCCTCTCCATCGCTGCAAACGCATCCCTGCTCACATCCATCCGCGGGGCATCTGCTGATACGGTGGATGTCTGGATTCTGGCAGGCCATTCTGCTTGGGGTACACCCAGCGCGTCAAGTGAGGTACGCAAAGCTGCGACAGACTCGTCGTAGGCAGCCAGCGACTCTAGATGGAGGTCATGCACGCAGATCGCGCAGCCTGACATGCAGCACTCTAACACATAGTCAGCGAAGGAACGACCGCAAGATGGTAGGAAACTCACCATCTGGTTCGGGAGGTGTCGGCTCTTCAGGGAGTACAAGCCCACGAAACGTCTTTACGCTCGCAGTGTACGGTGCCTGAGTCACCACCGCGCTCCGCCCGGGAAGCTCCTCTATCTGCCGTGTCTGAGCTGCCTTCCCTCGCACCATATTTTCCAGACGCTGGTATCGGGAGGTGAGGTTCTGCCCGCCGCGATGCGGGCTCTTAATGCGTGCTATCTCAGCCAAAGTGTCATTGGAGATAAATCTCGCCCTCGTCCTGTATGCGTGGTAGGGTCTGAAGAGAGGTCGAGCGAGCCGGGAGAGTAACATGCATCTAGTTTCTAGTTGAGTCGCAGTACTTTGCAGCGCCGTGTGTCATCACACGCGGGACTCGGAACTTGCCGCCGAGCCTCGTCGCCTGTAATCGCTCGTTTCAAGGTTTTGCACCCATCCTCAAGCAAACTCCGCCAGTACACCATCGTGAGTCCCCTTTATCCTCGTCGCACGCACCAGGAGGACCCTACGCTACGTCTACGCCCTGGATCGAGCTGGATGGAAGGGAGAAATGGCGTAGAGTCGGTGGATGCGGGCGATGACTTTGGATGATGAGACTTGGAAGTTTTGCTAACTGGATCTTGTCATTTTCGCCTTGGATAGATGGGAGGCCTCACCGAATACCAGGTCGTGGGCCGTCACTTGCCCACCGAGTCTGAACCGACTCCCAAAATCTTCCGTATGCGCATCTTTGCGCCCAATGATGTCGTCGCCAAGTCCCGCTTCTGGTACTTCCTTCGGTACGTTATCTGTCTTGATCCACCCCCCTAGAACCGCCCCATCCGACCAATCATCCCCGCACGCAATCGTATGCTAACAATGCCCACAGCCAGCTGAAAAAGGTCAAGAAGGCCAACGGTGAAATCATCGGTGTCAATGTTGTGTGTAGAACCCCTTGCAGCCCTCAAGAGGCAGGCGTCTGGGCGTACCCACTGACCTTCTCTCCCCTCTCCTATCTCTAGATCCACGAAAAGAAGCCCCTCAAGGTCAAGAACTTCGGTATCTGGCTCCGCTACGACTCCCGCTCGGGCACACACAACATGTACAAGGAGTACCGCGAGCTCACGCGCGCGGACGCGGTCAAGAGCTTGTACCAGGACATGGCTGCCAGGCATCGTGCACGTTTCCGGTCTATCCACGTGAGTCTCCGCTCCCCGCTCCTTTTCCTTGCCTCCATGGCATACTCGTTGATCTCGCCCGTGAACCGGTATTTACATCTTCTTCGACAGGTCCTCCGCGTGGTCGAGATCGAGAAGACAGAAGACATCCGCCGACCATACATCAAGCAGCTCCTCACACCCAACCTCAAGTTCCCCCTCCCCCACCGTGTCCCCAAGCTCCGGTCGACGTTCATCGCCAACCGCCCCAGCACATTCTAAGCTGCAAGCTTCTTATTTGTATTTGGTGGTTTCGCACGTTGGATGGGACGAGAGATGTCATGACACGAAATACATGTATTTTTCCTCATGCTTGTTGATTATGAAACATGATATGCAGGGCTCGCTGTGATATCCGTGAATTTCATGCCTGAGTGTAGTGTTGTGTTTATCGTGTAAGCATCGAGCTCTTCAAGTTGGCACTTGACATCATGAAGCTGGAAATGAGATCATGCCCATGGTACGGCGTCTTTCGAACTGATCCTTATTTAAATCTATGCCAAGCTGCAATC
Source organism: Athelia psychrophila (assembly GCA_001630335.1). NCBI lineage: Eukaryota > Fungi > Basidiomycota > Agaricomycetes > Atheliales > Atheliaceae > Athelia > Athelia psychrophila. The sequence continues at coordinate 143,683 of KV417663.1, forward strand.
GTCGATAAGTGGGTCGATTCAGAGGACTTGTTGGACTTTGGTTTCAAGGTTCAAGTTCTATGCGGATGGCGCGTCGGGTCACAATCATGTCACACAGGGTCACTTTAACTGTGTGCGGGGCGGCTTCAAGTTTAAATTTGGCCATCTTCTACCCACCGACCTCAATATTCTCACTTACGATTAGTACTCGTCTGCCACATGTACAGTACAACTATGGTGCAACCCGCCTCTACCATTGTGGCGAGGTGTGCAAGGGTTGGTTCCCACGCCACAGTCACAAACCTGCTTACATAACATGTACACACACAGATAATTATCATCGCTTTTGGCATTTCTTGATCACAGGTTCTCCCACACCGTTCTGACAGTAAACGCAAGCGCGTCGAGGAACCCACGGACCCAAAGGACTCACCACATTATTCCTTCCCGCCAGCCATGTCAGGCACTAGTGCACCTGCAGCTAAACGCAAACGTGAAGATGGAGGAATGGCATCCGTTGCGATCAAGCGCTCAGAGCTATGGCTGGACGATGGCAATGTGGTCTTGCAAGCTGAAAACACGCAGTTCAAAGTCCATCGGAGCATCTTGTCTCTGAACTCTACCGTATTCCGCGACATGTTCTCGACTTCCCAGCCAGCCGGAGAACCGTTGATAGAGGGATGTCCCTCGGTTTTTTTGTCTGACACGGCAGCGGACGTGACTGTTATGTTAGAGGCATTTTGCCGGCGCAGGTAGACTCATTCCTCAGTATCAATAATGATAATCGCGATTAACTCGCGCTTATAGATACGTTGCCGCCGGAGCAGCTTTGCCGGTCGCGGTCGTTGCTGCATTTCTCCGCTTGGGCAATAAATACGACATCGAGGTCCTTCGCGATGAGGCATTGAAACGATTGTTCTACGAGCTTCCGACTGATTTCCACTCTTTAACCAAGCTCGACTCTTTTTCTATGATCGAAAACGTAGTTTGGTGGGAGCTTGATCTGGTGAATATAGCTAGGGAGCAGGGATTGCGCTCGGCGCTTCCGATGGCGATGTATTGTTGCTGCAACATATGGCATCAAGATGAGATCCCTGGAGGGATCCTCAGGGATGATGGCACGCGTTGCTTGCTCTCCCTGGAGGATGAGCGCACATGCGTCATGGCTTATATGCCTCTCATGAAGTTACAAGGCGAAACAACTTACGCTTGGCTTACTCATCCTGGGTCGAAATACCCCGAGTGTAAAACGCCTTCAAAATGCATTTCCAGGCGCAAAACGCTTGCGATAGAGATGTTCTTTCCCCTGGCGGAAATCATATGTCTTAACTCGTGGAAGAAGGCATGGGAGACACATATGTGTAGTGTCTGTGTTAAAATCGCAAAGACCGAACATGAAGATGGCCGTCGACGCTGCTGGGAAGCACTTCCTGGGATATTTGGCTTTCCCGAGTGGGAGGAACTCAACGAAGAGCGGGATCAGAGCGTCAGGTATGTGCACCTCGCTCCGGAAGACCGCGGCCATGGTAGATGATAACGTTTCTTCAGCTAGCTACATCGTGCATATTCTCATCACCTTATTCTATCAATCAAGTGTGGTCAATCAATGCTGCCCACGCTTGTCCGTATAACTCCGATTAGCTATAGGCGAAAACACCCAAAGTTTCATCACTCTGATGCTTTTCCTCACACGGCTTTAAATTCTGTTAAAGCCCATAGCAATACAACAAACCGCTATAAAAAAAGCGGTATGGTGCATATGGCAACGTGTGATTATTCCTTGAAATATGCTCTCTACCGTCAAAAGGCCTGATCAACGGCCCACTACGCCACCTTTCGTCATGTTCCACCCCAAATACTCGTATTTCCATCCAAACACAGTCTCATCTTCACTGTGGTACTGCAAAAGTGACCTATGCATATCCGGATGTGTGCGGAGGTTGTTTATCTCAGTCATATCCTCCGCTGACAGTGCAGGTAGCTGAAGGTTGAAATCATGGGGGGTCAGTTCAATGAGATAACAGCGGGGTTTTTGCTTCGATGCACATACATTTATATTAGCGACCATCCGTCCTTCATTCTCGCTCTTGGGAACAACACTAGTCCCACGTTGAACTCCCCAAGAAAGGACGACCTGAGTAGGGGTACTTCCACGACGCTCTGATATAGATTTGATGATTGAGTTCTCCGTGAACACTGCTACGTTCCCCCGGCCTGAAGCATGCGAGTAAGGTACACAGGTTAATATATTGCCATGAAAATGATGTAAATGGAAGGGAGATATTTGACTTGATACGCACCGATAGGTGAGTAAGCAGTGAGATGGATCCCTTTGGAGTCGCAGAATGCCTTGAGATCGTCTTGAGGAAGGCACGGGTGTAGCTCAACCTGGTTCACGGCGGGGACGACGGTGCAGGAGGCAAGGAGGGTAGTGAGAGTCTTTATGGAGAAGTTTGAGACGCCAATAGATTTCACTTTTCCTGTAGATCGATACATCATCAGCAAGAGAGATATCGTCAGACTGATCGTAAAAGGGCGGGATCGTTACACACCAGTAGCTAGAAGTTTTTCCATCTCCTTATAAGTCTCGACAAACGTCGGGTTTTGTTCGTCGGGCCCAGGCGTAACTTCACAGATGAGTTGGTAGTGAGTCCCGCCAAATGACATGACACTTACATCCAGCACTGTCTGTATACTGTGGCCAATGCATCAGATATAAGTCGATGTATTCAAGGTCAAGCAACCGGAGCGAGTCTTCGAAGGCCTGCTGAACGTGGATATGGTCGCTGTGATTTGATCAGCACAATGCAGACAAAGGGTCTGACAGATATCAGTATACTTCAATTTGCTGGTGAGGAAGATTTCGTTCCTTGGAATGCCGGATGCGCGAATGGCATCTCCCACGAATTTTTCGTTCTCTATGAGATTAGGGGCAAGCGTCGGGCAAGCAGTCAGTTTAGGCAATGTCGACTTGAACGGTTTGAAATGTCTAAACGCACTGTAACCAGCGGCGGTATCAAAGTGGCGATACCCGTTCTATCATTCGGTTGCCATTCGGTGTTAGGTCAAAGCACGATTAATATCAGAGTAAAGTCTCGAACACACACCTTAAGCGCTATGCTGCACATCTCCGTCACCCTCTCTTCGCCACCAGGAGTGCCCATCCAGCAGCTGGGTGGAATTTGCATGAGCTGCATGTTCCCATTTAACCCAGGTACGGGGTTCCACTGTATACTCACCCCATCCCCACAGAGGGCATTTTCAATCCGTCATTGAGAGTAAAGAAAGGAATACTGGCCATGATGAAGGGGATTATTCGCAGTATCGGAGGGCAAAGACCAAGCAAAGACGGGTAAAAGACAGGTCCCAAGCAAGTATTTATGCCGCGGCGATTGGAGATCGCTGAGTTAAAATGTCCCCACGGCCCTCAACGGCCCCTAGCTTGGACCGGTGGGCCCAGGGTGGACCGTTGTCAGTAAAAATTGATAATGATACAAAGCCTAAAGCACATGCTGGTTTTAGGCCACGGCCCCGGCCACACGGGCGTCTAAAGCTGTCACCTTCCACCTTCAACCAACTTCAACCTCTCGCGAGTCACGACCTGAACCAGCGCATCCAAGGAAATACGTTTGCCTCGGAGATATCCCAAGTCGTAGTCTACTATAAGTCGCAATCACTTCCAAAACTAACATACAGGAAGGATCAAAGGGTAACGAGGTAATTTCAAGCAGCACCACGGTGCACCTAGGTCTCCTGACGCTAATACCATGACTCCGCCGATCCTGCTCATTCCAAAGATGACTTCAGTGAGAGAGACTCTACCCTCATCACAAATACAGACTCTAGCCTAACTCGCATTCTCAGCCGCCTATTACCTGGTACGACTGTGACGGAAATGCGAAAACCGCGCCTCCATCCCTCGATGCTTTTGTCTATGGCGAGAACCAACATTCCATGGCCCACATGGAGCTCAATTGCACCACCTGGGACATCTGCAGAGAGTATTTTGATCAAACTTTAGCGAAGAAAAACGGGTTGAAGAAGATCGCCAAGGAGAACAAGTACTGGTGCTGGATTTTGCCTACGAAAGTGGAAGGGGGGCAGGCCAAATTGGTGATGACCACCACTCAGCAAGATATGCGCATTCCCTTCCCAATCGTTAAAGGTTTTTCTTTGAACTTAGCCCATTGGCTGCATGTATCTTAACAGATCTGTCCAGGCGAGGGTGCAACACTGCCAGCGTTAGGCACGCCTCCGACACTCTTTGACCCTAAGCGTCAGGTTGTAGACACGACCCTCACTGGATCATCACTTCCCATGGCCGACGATGTCACTGTCGTCAAGAGCTCAGACGCCACTGTGGTCAACGGGTTAGTCAGTTACTGGGAGGGAAATGGTAAAGATATGGATGAAGATATTACCGATTTCTAAGGAATCCTGCGCATGTACTTCTCCGTCTGTAACTTGAAAGGCCGCATTAATGAATAGGTATTGATCATTCTCAGACCTAATCAAGATTCAAGCCTTGTTTTCATTAACACTGACGCACTTCGACATCCAATATCGTTGCACTCGCCGTTCTCGCCTTCTGTGTCGTCACTCGTGGTGCATTCCTCAAATGGGCCCAGGATGTCCACCTCATCATCAATGTCATACTATTACAGGAAATCGAGAAGTTGATTGCATGGAGAGTGCCTTGACTGGTCCGAGTACGTTCCATCCTTCTGCAGGGAGCTACGCTAGAAGAAAAAATATATGCTTTTTCTCTTGTTCGTTCTCACCGAGCGTCGCTTATTACTTGAGCGCAGTTATCGTGTGTTCCCTCTTGAAGAAGGCCAGCAACACAGGCATGCTTGTCCTTTACTCTGGGCGCTACGTCGAACCGTGGCTCGCAAACGATATCACCATCGTGAAATCAAAAACCCAAAATTCACTGCAGCGGTACACCAATCAAAATTATATCTGGGACACACCGGTTTATATGTGAGGATGTGGAAGAGGATAAGTAACTTGGTGGGATCTTGAGCCGGGGGCCTTCGCGCCTCGCAAGGAGCGCCACTGGTACGCGATTTTCCAGACCTGGCACATCAATACGAGCTGCACGCCGACGTGCCGAGTCCCGAAATTCATCAAGCACGGTACCAAAGGCCCAAATATTGCGAGGCTGGCCGCAGTATATGTATCGGCTCAGAAGCCTGGGCGTAAAAGACCTCAACTGGTGGCGGCAAAGTCGTGCCGAACGCAGCCGTCGGACCAGCGAGCGTGTCCGAATTGAACGATACATTTATCAGCTATCACTTTTCGACCGGTCCCCAGACATTTAGGGGGTGACAAGCTCCCCCAATCAAATATACAGAGCGGGGTATCTCCAGCCAGACTTCCAGAATGCGATTATGTCATCGCTACCGCCGATATTCCATTGAGCATAGTAAGACGACGCCAGGAGAGTCCTGTGCGCCACCCAAGTGCTACCTTCTATGTGGCGATGGGTCGAATGAGAGGACACCAAAGTACTCGAGTACTGGGGGAAACCCCGCTGGGGTGGCCCCAGTTCTTCCCCTACATCGATCTCGTAGCAACGGGATCAAGTGAGATATAAATCGCAATTCACAAGCATGTCAATAGGCGTACTTAATTCTTAGTTCACGGGTTCACGGTTGTGCGCAGCTGTGTAACTTGATGGCTTGCCTTTTCCAGAGGGCAAACTTCTTGCGAGTCTTCGCTGGAGTTCCCCCCACACAGATCTTCGCAGTATTGAAGTGTGAGTGTATTCATTCTATCTGAGAGCTGAAAACAAATCGATCGGGCAAAAAGTGAGGGAGTTGGATTGCGAGTGAAAGCTGGTGGCGCAGGGCTCGGAGCAGTAGTCCGGAGCTCCCGACGCTAAAATAGGGCTTCTGACATGATGCCGTCGCCAGGGGACATTGTGAACTCGTGAACCGTGATCCCGTGAACTAAGAATTGAGTACGCCTAATGCTATAATATAGGCGCACTAGTCGCGCCATCTAAATGAGTACAAGTGCAACGGTCCAGACTCCAGACTCCAGAGGCACCAACAAAGTCAAAAAAAGCACAATATTAATGGCAACGAAAACAGAAGACCGGCGACCGCTGACAATCGTCGCACTGGAGACAAATGGATGGTCATTCGAGCCTCCGTTGAAGGTGGCGCCTGCACTAACTAACTTGGGGAGGCCGTGTCAATATTGTTGTACAGTACTTTATTGTTGTAGAGCGACTCGCTTGGGTGAAGCTCGATGCATCATCCCACTTCTACGGTCGGTGAGAGTGGATTAAAAGGCAATATGACGGTGCATGAAGCCCCGCGGCCCGGGCAACCTTGATGACAAGGAAGATTGCAAAAATAAGGTAACGTGCGAAATCAGCCGATTGCTTACTTGGATGTGGACCGCCACGAGCAACTTTCATGCCGAGATTTGCCAACGAGGTACCCCTTACAATCTGCCTGTCTCACGCACTGCTTTCATGAATTCAGTATGCGCGCTCGCGATTGCCTTTCTGACTCCTATTCATCAGCATGAGGACTCCCGGCGGTCACTAGGAACTGGGGGTTGACTAGGGGACGGAATTGGCAACAAACGGGCTTACAATTGTACATTATTAGCCTATAACGACGGCGTGCTTGTTGGACTAGCATCCACGCCTACGCCATGCCTCACGGTAACGTCATAGATTGCGTGTTTTTCATTCAAAGGCCTATGGAGGACTTTTGTGTCGTTGGGCATATCGGTGCCTTGCATTGCGTCCAATGTCTTTATAAACACATCTTTGGTGGCCTTTCAGCCATAAAATTTCCCGCATACCCGCCTTCGATCCTTCTCGCAATGTTCCCTTCCTCACCCATCTGTATCTTCTTCTTCACTGTTCTTGCCTTGTTTGTATCTTCTACGACTGCTTTGGCTATTCGGACTACTCAGAGTGGAGATGGTGCGTAAAACTATCAAGCTTTCGGATTGTTCTGTCTGACCTGTTATCTGGTAGGCACTTATTACGCGCCAGGTCAATATCTATGGTCAACATCTCTCATTGATAGCTGACAGTGTTTAATGATAGGACTTGGTGCATGCGGCAAGACGAACTCTGCTTCAGATCATATAGTGGCAGTCCCACACACATTTTTCGACAATTATCAGTACGCGGAAATCCCCGTCGCTCTTTGATCTCGTCGGTTGACCTAATCTTTCTCAGTGGTGCTACGGCGAATCCCAACAAGAACCCTCTTTGTGGAAAGACAATCTCAATACATTGTTCGCAAACGTTCCTTCACTCTCGTCGTCGACGAAGCTGACATTTTTGTTAAGACAATGGAAAATCCACTTCCGCGAAGATTCAGGATCGATGCGCAGGATGCAAAGGTGCAGGTGACTTGGACATGTCCCCAGCAGTCTTCAACAAGCTTGCCTCAAAAAGTCTTGGACGGATTTATGGCGTGAAATGGACCATAGACTGAAGGCGTTTCGCGGAGGCTGGGTGGGGATGCAGACGTTCGCTGGACGAATGTCACTGGATTTAGGCTAAAGATTAGAATTTTTCTTTGATCATATGATCGAATTGTATATATGCGCTCACGATGATGTTGTAACTATTTATTATACTCAGGCCTATGTACCCATTACTATTTGGACGAGTTGCGCGACGTGCACGGACGCCACCATTTGGCCACCATGCTGATATGGTCGAAACATCTGAAACACAATGCTGTGCTAGCAGCGGTAGTACTTATGCTCAACCAGCGGCCATATCAGCGCGCTATGTAGTGAATACCCTCTGCTAAAGCTGCCCCACACCGACTGCTGAGCCTGATTGCATCAGTTTTGCGACCTAAATGGCATCGGTGCTGCCACTGCTGGCGGTCAACCCGGTTCTCGATGGCTGGCTGTTTAAAAGGAGCTGATTACAAAGATAATACTAAGGCCTATAGCACCCTTACAAATACAAAGTCTTCCCGTCGACACACTACCTCTCCGAATTTCCCCAAATCCCCTGGTCCACAATAAGTTCTTCACATGTGTATTGAGCGCGTCTCGAAGGGCTGATCTCTGCCTGTAGATTTCGGATTATCTGAGGCCTGGGTCGATCCTTGGCTGAGTGCGTCGGCTAGAAATCATTCGCATGGTAAGCATTTAGCGCTTTGCTGCACATTTCCGTCACATTTTGGTAGCCACCATCCAGCAGCTGTGTGGAATGCTCTATAACGAGCCTGGCGCTTAGGCCCGGGGTTGAATATACTTACCCCATCCCCACAGCGAGCAATTTCGGTCCGTTATTGAGTGTAAAGGTAGGAAAATTAACCATGGTGGGGGTTCCGGAGGTGTACCACAAAAGTAGACGGTGCAGGACAAAGATAGGTCCTACGCACTTATTTATTCGATCCAGAGGTTCGGTTTATTGTGTTCGTTGTCGGGGTTGCCATGGTTGTGGCCGCTGATAAATCAACGCACAAGGAATGAATCAAAATTAGCAATAAAGAAATGAGAGGGGAATTTTATCCGCCGCAGCGTCCAAACCGCTCCAACCAAATATGATATGAAGCTTACGGCTTGAAACTTGATATGGACAGTACAACCAGCGCGCCCAAGCAAGCAAGTCCACCTCAAGATCCAAGTATGAGTATGCCCCAAGCAGGCCCAAAGATGGTAAAGGAGCTGAAGGAAGGCCCGGACTCAAAGAGCGCGCCGAGGTAAGTTTTGTGCGGCAGCGGTGCTCACCTGCGCTGAATGTGCAAGTACGCCTCCCATGCTTGCCAACACACTCGAGCTCGTCATTTTTTGCGAATAATGGCCCATTCAGCTTGGTCATTTCCATCGTCAAAACCTTGCGCGTTCAAAAGTGAATTAGACCTGTGCGCATCTGCAGTGGGTATCTACGAGTATAAGCGTGGATGTACGCCTCTAATCTTGCTTGCTAACACACCCGTCTTTTTGTGCGAGCAATCGCCCATTCGGGCCTCGGTAGGCCACCATGATTCATCATCGCCAAAATCGCAGGTCCAGAGTTCACTGGCATCAAGAATCAAGAATCAAGTCGGTGCAAACCCGGGACTCGCCGGGAGTCGAGGGGCCGGGTCCAGAACAACATAAAGGCTAAAGCTTGACGTCGATGCGGGTTGAGAGATGTTGATAACGAATCGAATCTGGGACGTACGCTGCCGCACCTGTCATGTCGAAGTTCAAGCACGTATACTACCGTATAGAGTACCTACGTATACTCACTTGACAGCTCTTGACAGCCTGGTGGAATCTTGACATTGGTTCCTGAGCCGAGGCTGTTGCGGGCGCATCACGATTCGGCAAACCTTCGCACAGTTGCGCGTCAACATGAGCTGTACACCAGTGATATGCCGACGTTCAACAAGCCTGGTACCGAAGGCCCGTCGCAAGGCTGGCCGATGTACGGATGTACGGCCTTATCAGTGGCCTATCCTACCATCCTTCAAGCTTTATGTAATTTAAAAGGATCAAGACTCGCACCTCGTGCTGTGTGCGCGCTGGCGGTCCCGCGCGCGTCGCGAAACCTTCTCGCACTGGCGGTTGCACATAGGTTGCATATCGATCCGAGCTGCACGCCGACGTTCACCATCCATCAGTGATTCTCGTCACGGTGTTGAATAACGTTGGGTAGCGAGCGCGCGCGTTATTACACGGCAAATCGGCAGCCAGTTTGTTCGTACAGCGCGCGCCTGGCGCGAGTGCACTTTCCCTCGCAACTTCTGGGCTGGTTGCGGGCGTGCCACTTATGCCAGCGCCGCGGAAATAGAAGCAGGGATTAGGACTCTTGGCATGTCTTGGCAGTGGCACAGGCTCAGAAGCTGGGCTTTCGGATGGGTCTCATTTCGAGCTGCCATATGCATATGCCACAAGCTGTAATCGCAATTGCTTGAGCGATGTTCCTGCTGTTCCAACGGCTGCGGGTGATGCCGCGAAGAGCCGTGAACAGGTGAACGCCGAAACGACAAAAGAGTTCGAGCACAAAGTTGAGAAATGACACCTGCCTGATGCGCATGTTTCGGTGCCGGTGCAACCTTGTTCGATTGCCGTGGTCAATGTCATCATAGGCCAACATTGCCAAGTGAAGTTGGTTGGTGTGAAAGAGTAGGAAAGAGTGTGAAGCATTGTGGCGGATATCTTGGCGTGATGTTTCTCGATCGAGATGGCCGGTGGTCTATTTATAACGAGCCGAATTTGATTGGTCGTAGAACAGCGTAGAATTCAAAGATATCAGTGCCTAGTGCCTGAGGCATATGCATAGGCTATGGTGCACAGGTACACGGAGGGCTTGTAACCGGATGACTACCATGCCTTTCCCCGCAGTGCGATTGGCCGCGCCTCGCTGTAATCAGTTATCACGAGATGTTGAGAATGAGATCCGAACATCTGGCGCTCTCCGCAGTGCTCCTCCATGTGCAACCAGTTGCGCCATTTAGTCACAGTGACTCTGAGCGCACTGTGGCGTTCAACGCCCGCAATGATACCATTGGGCGTTGCGGGCTGTTGCGGGATGATCTCTGACGATCTTCATCCAAAAGATATCGTTTGCCACCCGGCTTTCGATGCCTGCCGGCGCTATTGTTTTTCCGCCGATGGCGCTCTAGCGAGCTCCATGGCGCGCCACACCGGTCCACATCTCTCCGCGCTCGTGTGATGGCCAATTGTCGAGATCTGTTTGCGATTTGGAAAATGTCATATCCCCCAGGAACCGAGTCTTGCAGCCTGCGGCGGCTTCGGCTTGCTAAGGACCTGAAAGCACACGAGCTATTTTTACACGTGAGGGGCTTTGGCGATTCAGAGGCCGTTTTGGAAAATTTCTCAAACTCTTATCTTTTCCCAATTATCGCTCTGAGGGGGCAACTGAGGGGTGTATCAAAGTATACCTAACAGTCTGGCCAATGAAAAAATACGATTACAAGCACTAAAAGGATGATAAGGGGTGGTTAGCAGCGAGCTCACTGGAGCTTTAGGTTTAGTCAGGAGTTGTGGCGTAGGGCGGTATCCCCGATCGTCCATATGGTACACCAAAATGCTCCTTGTGCTTCTTCTCTCGCATGATATGTCTTTGTCGCCTTATCAGGCGCTGGGATGTGCCTGGATCTTACGACATGAATCAATCATTGACCGTATGATGCAGCAATATCCTTAAAAGACCTTGGCGATGGGTTTATTTCTTCAGCCCTTGCTCCACCCCCTCGTCAATCCCTCACAATGGCTTTCGTCTCCCCCGCCAACATGGCCTTGTCGGAGCCCCAAGAGCACATAAACGAGAAGAGCGGTGAATTCAGCGACGACAAGCACGCCGTCGATGTTTATGAACCAGCTCACGGCGTCGCGCCTGACGGCCACAAGCCCTCTCTCTCAGAGTATCAATACTACGCCAAGATCAAGCGTGAGGCTGAGCTAGGAGGATACAGCGGCAACGGGTCAGTCATGCATGGTATCTGCGAGTGCCATATCAGATTCTTACGCTCCATACAGTGCCAATTCCGAGGGTACCAACGTCGCTCGTCCATCCTTGTTCCAGACGCTCACCGGCAAGGCCGGGATTGTCCATGAGACGCCCGACAGCAGCATCGTCGAGAAGATGCACCAATCCCACGCGGAGGAGATTGTTGGCATGTCCGAAATGGAGGTCGAGAAGCTTAACGCACGTCGCATGCTTCGTGTCGCAACCTGGTCGACCGTCTTCTGTATGTTTTCCCCCCTTTCTTGCTGAATATACATTCTAAATTGTTTCTCGTAGACCTCATCACCACTGACATTTTGGGACCCTTCAACGCGCCCTATGCCATTGCTGGCTTGGGTCTCGTCCCCGGTGTCATCCTGTACTTCTTCTTTGGTATCATCGCTGGTGCCACTGGAATCATGCTGTCCTTCCTGTACAACCGCCTCGACTCGGACCGCTACCCCATCCGTACCTACGCTGACATCGCCGAGCGCGTCGCCGGCCGGCCCATGCGCCACTTCTGTTCCATCCTCCAGTCCATCCAGCTGGTTGTCAACGTCGGCATCATCTGCCTGTCCTCCGGGCAGTCCCTTTACCAGGTGTCCAAGGGCAAGATCTGCGCGTCCGTTTGTGTCGTCATTTGGGCCCTCGTCGGCATGATTGTCGGCCAGATTCGCAGTCTGCGTAATTTCGGTATCATCGGTTCGTGCTCGGTGTACGTCAACCTGTTGATCATCTTCATGTCGATGGGTGTCGTTGCGCATACCCTGCCCAACTACCAAGTCGCCAACGCCATCAACGACACCCTCGGCGAAGGCCCCGTTATCGTGTTGGCGTTCAACTCCGGCGACCTCATCAGCCAGGTTAACGGCATGTTCAACATGGTGTTCGCCTACGGTGGTGCCATGATCTTCCCCGAGATGATGGCGGAGATGCGTCGTCCCATGGACTTCTACAAGGGCATGTTCATGGCCCAGACCCTGATCTTCGTCGTCTACCTCATGTACGGTATCTTCTGGTACTGCTTCCAGGGCCAGTACACCCAGGCCAACTCTTTCCAAGGGTAAGCAATCTTTCTCTAAGCAACCCATCGAACTTGTGACTAACGCGCTACCACAGATTGTCTCCTTACGCATGGCAGACGACCTGCAACGTCCTCAACATGATCACCGGCATGATCGCTGCCGCGCTCTACGGCAACATCGGTATCAAGATCGTGTACATCAACATCATCGAGGACATGTTCAAGGGCCCCGCCCTGACCTCCCGCAAGGGCCGCTGGATCTGGACCTTCCTTGTCCCCCTGTACTGGGCCCTCGCCTTCGTCGTCGGCTCCGCCGTCCCCGCCCTGGGCGCCATGACCGGCCTCATCGGCGCCGTGTGCATCTTCCAGTTCACATACACCTTCCCGCCCCTGCTGTACTTCTTGTACCTGGTCCAAACCGACGCCGCCGTCGACGACGTGCCCTTCACAGGCCACGGCTCGCAGCCGAGCCAGGTCGACACGTGGCGCGAGGGATCCAGGTGGCGGCGCGGGCTGCTCTCGGGGCGGTGGTACGTCAAGATCTTCTTGTTCGGCGTGTTCTTGGCTTCGTGCGCGTGTGCGGGCTTGGGCATGTGGGGGACGGGCGAGGCTGTGAAGGCGACGTTCGCCCAAGGTCAGGGGACCTCGTTCGGGTGCTTGGCAAATGCATAAAATGTTCGGCACTGCAGGTTGACTGCTCTTGTTCATGATTTTCGGGAGGGTATTTAGTATATTGTTGTTGTAATGTAACATGGCGTTAGCTATACTATTAGATCTGCTCATCAACTTGTGGGAACTTCTGAGCTCCTTGAAGTCGAATTTGAGGATCCCGCTCTTTGTTGAGTTCCTCCCACCCAGGCAAGCCAAATATGCCTGGAAGTGCCTCCCAGAAACGCCGACGCCCATTCTCATGTTCGACCGAGGCAACATCGATGCAAACTTTGCACATACCCCTTTCCCACCCCGTTTGCCAAATGTGCAAAGCAATGAGTGCGACTGGGAAGAACGTTTTTATCGCCAGCTTGATGCGCGCTGCGCTACAACCCGCACTCGCTTGACACCCGTCATACTTTGACGGCGGGAAGGTCATCCAGGAGAAAGTTGTCTCTCCCTGTAGTCTGATCAGAGTGCTGGAAGTTGTCGCACAGATGATCGCCTCCTGGGGATCGAGCCGAGTTTTGAACAAGTCTGTTTTTATAAACTGGGTGAGCCGGCAGCAGCGGTATCGCAGTATGGGAAGTGTTGAAAGTAAATTCTGCTCCCTCGCGAGATTCAACATCTCCAGAGTTGTAAAATCGTCATCTCTGTATATTGTTGACCAACCCGTCCGCTCTGCCGCCTTGTCTAAATCGGAAGGAATCTCGTAGAATATTCGCTTCAGGGCATCGATGCGAAGCACTTCAATGTCGTACTTGTTGCCCAAGCGAAGAAACGCTGCAACAACCGAGATCGGTAGAGTAGACCCGTTGGCCACATGTCTGCAGTATGAGCCAGCCCAAATTAAGTGCAGTACCGTCGGCGACGCATGTGAGAGCATACCTCCGTTGACAAATTGCTTGCAGCATGATCGTCACATCTGCGGATGTGTCGGACAAATGCACTATGGGACATCCCTCCACCAACGGTTCTCCAGCGGGCTGCGGAGCTAAAAACATATCGCTGAACACGACAGAGTTCGCGGAAAGAATGCTCTGATGCACTTTAAACTGCGTGTTTTCTGCTTGCAAAACCACACTCCCATCTTTGAACCAGAATTCCGAGTGTGGGATGATCGGAGCTAGATGTGGGCCCTCTTCTGTAAGCTTTGGTTTGTTTCCAGATTCCTCGGCGCCTGACATGTCAGGCAGGAGGGAGGGAAAATGAGTCTAAGGTGGTGGTGAGATCTGAGAAGCCGAGGCGCGACTCAGACTAGTCACAAAGACGCTGTCACAATCTGATGCCGTAAATGCAATATAATACTAAACTGTTCAAAACTTACCTTGGCACCACAGTGCCACTTGACCTTCATGAAGCTTTACATTACAACAGATACTGGAGACGCTAGGGACAGACTGGGGTGCCACTGGGGTGCCACTTGGACGCCCTGGTTCAAGGGTATGGTTATCTAATCGCCGATCTGTGACCTGAGCGTAGCTAGGAACATCACGCAAACATCACGCGCTTCAAGTTGTTACGGTGATCCATGGCCACTGGGCTTCACGGCATCGCACGGTTATATTTTGGGCGTCTCAGTCAGCGATCAGCAGCGATCGTATGGTCTGGTCTATCTCTACTGCGGGACCGCAATCAGTCATGACTCGTGATTGCTCTTCTCAATCATATAAAGATTTGCTTTGCACCTGTCTTTGCTCTTCACTCTTGCGATAATCCCCCGGAACGTTCATCATGGCCAATATTCCTACCTTTACTCTCAATGACGGCTCGAAGCTTCCCGCTGTGGGGATGGGGTAAGTCTATTCAACCCTACATCCAAGTCAGTGGTCACCGGTGGAAGTCAATTTCAAGCTGAGACACTACACAGTTGCTGGATGGGGGAACCTGGCGGCGGTAAAAGGGTGACGGAGATGTGCAGAAAAGCGCTCAAGGTGTGCACTGTGCTCGTGACTTTACTGGGATGTGAATTCCATCTGATACTGGATGGTAGAACGGTTATCGTCACTTTGATACCGCCGCTGGTTACGGTGCGTTTAGACATTTCAAATGGTTGATCTTGCCCAAGCTGACTGCCTGCCACCGATCTAACAGAGAACGAAAAATTCGTAGGAGATGCCATTCGCGCATCCGGCATTCCAAGGAATGAAATCTTCCTCACAACAAAATTACAGTATGCTGATATCTGTACGCCCTTTTGTCTGCATTGTGCTGATCAAATTACAGCGACCATATCCACGTTCAGCAGGCCTTCGAAGACTCGCTCCGGTTGCTTGACCTTGAATACATCGACTTATATCTGATGCATTGGCCACAGTATACAGACAGTGCTGGATGTAAGTGTCATGTCATTTGGCGGGACTCACTACCAACTCATCTGTGAAGTTACGCCGGGGCCCGACGAACAAAACCCGACGTTTGTCGAGACTTATATGGAGATGGAGAAACTTCTAGCCACTGGTGTGTAACGATCCTGCCCCTTTACGATCAGTCTGACGATATCTCTCTTGCTGATGATGTATCGATCGACAGGCAAAGTGAAATCTATTGGCGTCTCAAACTTCTCCATAAAGACTCTCACTACCCTCCTTGCCTCCTGCACCGTCGTCCCCGCCGTGAACCAGGTTGAGCTACACCCGTGCCTTCCTCAAGACGATCTCAAGGCATTCTGCGATTCCAAAGGGATCCATCTCACTGCTTACTCGCCTTTCGGTGCGTACCAAGTCGAATCTTTCCCTTCCATTTGAGTTATTTTCATGATGATGTATTGACCTGGCTAATTCAACTTGCATGCTTCAGGCCAAGGAAACATCGCACTGTTCGCAGAGAACCCGATCATCAAGTCCATCGCAGCGCGTCTTGACATTACTCCTGCGCAAGCTGTCCTCGCTTGGGCCGTTCAGCGCGGGACCAGCGTCGTCCCCAAGAGCGAGAATGAAGGCCGGATGGTTGCGAATATCACTGTGCGTATACGCACCTTCGAGCGATTTACTGCGAAATCCCACCGCTGCACTACGATGTTATTAAAGCTTAAACTGACCATGACTTTTACTTCAATGTCCAACCATTAGTTACCCACGCTCTCGGCAGGGGACATATCACAGATCAACAGCATGCACACGCACCCGGGTATGCACAAGTCTCTTCTGGAGTATCACAATGATGATGGGACTGTGTTTGGGTGGTCATATGAGTGGCTGGGGTGGAATTTGACGAAGGGTGGCGTGGTGCCAGAAGGCCATTGACTGTGTTAAGCCTAGCAAGTTGTTACAATAGGAAGAGACGCCATTCAAAATAATTCGAAGAATTGATAAAACTACATGCTCCAAACAACCTCCAGTACTGTAGCGCTTGATTGGATCCCCAAGACCATATCGGAATCCGTTTCTCAGAAATTATTTCTGCCTACGCAGTGTCGAGCAACATTGTGAATGAACCTAATGTGTATTAAAATTGCTCTTGTAAAGTGGCGAGAACGGCACGAGGTGGCTAGCTGCAAAAGAAAGAAATATTGATATCTACCATGGACATCTTCTGGAGCGATGTGCACATACCTCTTGCTCTGATCCCGCTCTTTGTTGAGTTCCGCCCACCCGGGCAGGCCAAAGACTCCCGGAAGTGCCTTCCAAAAACGCAGACGCCCTCTCTCATGTTCGACTAAGGCAACATCGATACAGGCTTTGCACATACTCTCCCCCCACTTCTCATGCCACACTTTCAAACCGCTGATTTCCGCAACTGGGAAGAATAATTCTATCGCCAGCTTGCTGCGTGCTGCGCTACAATCCGCACTCGCTTGACAACTGTCATATTTTGACGGCGGGAAAGTGATCCAAGAGAAAGTTGTCTCTCCTTGTAGTCTCATGAGAGTAGTAGAAGCTGTCACACAAATGATCGCCTCCTGTGGATCGAGCCTGGTTTTGAATAAGTCTTTTTGCGTAGACCACAGCCAGCAGCACCGGTACCGTGCTAAGGGAAGTGCCGAAAGTATGTTCTGCTCCCTTGCAAGATTCAACATGTCCAGTTGCCCGTGGCTGTGATGGCAGGTCATCATTGACCACGATTGTTTTAATGCAAGCCGCTCGTCAGCATTGCCAAGGCGCGAAGGAATCTCGAAGAACAATCGCTTCAAGGCATCGGCGCGGAGCACTTCAATGTCGTATTTGTTGCCCAAGCGAAGAAACGCCGCAACGACCAAGAATGGTAGAGCAGACCCATTGGCCACATATCTGCAGCATAAGCCAGCCCAAATTAAAAGCAGTACCGTTGGCGACGCATGTGGGAGCATACCTCCGTTGACAAATTGCTTGCAGCATGATCGTCACATCTGCGGATGTATCGGACAAATGCACTATGGGACATCCCTCTGCAAGATGTTCTCCAGCGGACTGCGGAGCCAAAAATATATCGCTGAACACGGTAGAGTTCATCGAAAGAATGCTCTGATGCACTTTAAACTGCGTATTTTCTGCTTGCAAAACCACACTCCCGTCTTTGAACCAGAGTTTTGAGCGTGTAATGATCGGAGCTGGGCGTAGTTCCTCTTCTGTACACTTTCGCCTGTTTCCAGGATCCTCAACGCCTGACATGTCAGGTAGGGGGGAGGGAGGAAAAATGAGGTGGTGGTGAGAAGCCGAGACGCGACTGGTCACAAGGTGTCACACTCCGATTGGTGCACCGGCCCGGGTATCACTTGCGTACACTTGCGTGCCACTACTTACATAGAACACGCTGTTTCAAGTGGGTGGTTATTAGCTAGTCACCGAACGGTGACAATGTACTGCTAGGAACATTACGCGCTTGTTAATTCACCAGCTGGTTTCACCGAGACGCAATTCAAACGAATTCGCAAGAATAGCCATTTGTACATAATGTCAAAGGCTCTGTACAACCTCTGGTATTGTAGCGGCTGGTTGGATTCCCCTGACCGTAACCGAGTTCGTTTGCCGGAAAGTATTTCTGCCTATGCGGTGTTAAGCGGCATTATTGATGAACCTAATGTGTACTCCATTGCTCTTATAAGATGGTGTGAATATGTGTAAGGTAGCTAACTGCAAAAGAACGAAATATCGTCATCTATCGTGCAAGCGGTCTTCCAGAGCGATATGCACGTACATTTTGCTCTGATCCCGCTCTTTGTTGAGTTCCTCCCACCCATGCAGGCCAAAAATTCCAGGAAGGGCTTCCCAGAAACGTCGACGGCCATCGTCATGTTCGGCCATGGCAATTTTGACACAGACACTGCACATATCCCCTCCCCACGCCTGGTCCCATCGTTCCAGACATGTGAGTGTGGCCACGGGAAAGAACATTTTTATCGCCAGCTCGCTGCGTGCTGCGCGACAAATTGCATTTTTTTGACACCTGGGGTACTTTGAAGGTGGGAAGGTGATCCAAGAAAAAGTTGTCTCCTGCTGCAGTTTCATGAGAGGCACATAAGATGTTGCGCATATGATCGCATCTTGTGTGTTGAGTTTAGTTTTGAACATGCTTGCTGGTAAATGCCATGCCCAGCAACATCGGTACCAGGCTATCGGAAGTGCTGAAAGCAAATTCTGCTCCCTCGCGAGATTAGCCATGTCCAACTTCGTATGCTTGTTATCTTTGCGTATCATAGACCAAGCAGCCCGTGCTTCATAAGCCTCCAAGACTGAAGGCATCTCGTAGAATAGTCGCTTCAGGGCGTCTGCACGAAGGACCTCAATGTCGTATTTATTACCCAAGCGAAGAAACGCCGCAACGACAGTAAATGGCAGAGCATCCCCGTTGGCCACATATCTGCAACAAAAACCAACGCGAAGCGGGTGTGACCAAGTGAGTAAGACTAGCGAAGCATGTGAGAGCATACCTCCGTTGGCAAATTGCTTCCAGCATGATCGTCACGTCTGCGGACGTGTCGGACAGATGTACTATGGGACACCCCTCGATCAACTCTTGTCCAGACGGTGGTTGGGGTGTGGAGAACATGTCACTGAACACCGTAGAGTTTAGGGATAGGATGCCTCGATAGACTTTAAACTGCATGTTTTCCGCTTGCAAAATGACATTGCCGTCTTTCAACCAGAATTCAGAGCGCACGATAATGATATTTGGGTGCGGTTCATGCTCTGAACGTTTTCGTTTGTTTGTGGGTTCCTCAGCACCTGACATGGCCATTGGCAGGTGGAGGGAAGGAAGAAAACGAGGTGGTGGTGAGAAGCGAAGACGCGTCGTAGACTGGAACCAGTCTCCAAGACACCTAATTATCGGGGACGGAAAGAGAGAGAAACCGAGAAAATGAGGGTAAATCATAAATGCGATACGGTTTGTGCCTTACCTTCACGCAGTCGTGTATTTCCTCTATAACGGCTGGTAGCGAGACTGTGTCACAAGCCTCATAGCCGCAATCACGACTCGCGCCCAATTGTGCGGGATGCTTATCACTATGTGTATATAATACAGTTGCTATTGCTTGAGAAAGCAGATACAGTGCACATGTAGTTAAAAGAAAGTCCTGATCACTCCACCGCCATCGCGGTGTCTACAACATCGCCAACGGGACCCACATTTCCCGGTTCGGGGACCTGCGAAACGCGAGGGCGCATGGAGAAGATTACGTCCTTGAGGACTTGCGCAATGAGCCCGTGCTGCGCTTCAACCGCGATCTTGGTACTGTGAAAGATAATTGCATTAGATATGCGAGCTGATGGAAAGTAATTGTATTTACCTGTCTCTGACGCTCTTGGCCAGTTGGTGCTCTTCCTTCTTCTTATCATCCTTCTAGAAAAGGAGTCGAGTCAGGCGAAGAGCAGATCTGATATCGCAACCACTAACCTTTCCAGGGATCTTGTCATCTTTCAAGGAGGGTACCGGCGCTCGTGTGCTGGCCACAGCGCTCTGTGCCTTGGCAAGCTTTTGATGCAAGTCCGAAAGCTGAGACACGGCATATTCCCGATTCTGCAAGAGACATATTCAGTCAAATGTCGTACGCGTGCCTATTTGATGCCTCACGGATATGAGCGGGCTCTGACTGAGCGTATTGACCCAGTACTTGTTCCACAGCAATCCGAGCAGCTCTTGATCTAGCTCGCTTGTGAAGACTTCAACTTCGAGCTGGTAGTACTGATTCGCGTGGACACCGAAGTCTTCAATCTTGTTCAGTGGAATCGACTGGTACTCTGATGCGGCGGCGTTGGGAGGGGTGTATGTGGGAGGATATGTACGGAAAGCGCCGATGTCCACTTTCCCTGCGGAGATGGTTCGGTTAGGGTCAATCTGAATGAATGCTTTAGGCATACGCAGATCGAGACAGTGGAGAACTACTCACGACGACAGCGACGAAAGGGTCTTGGAACTGCTGATTTGTCAATTGCGTGTTGACGTCAATGCCTGATAACCAGCAGCCGTATCCTGGATGCGAATGGTACCATCCCACAACATTCTCGAGTCTCCCGGCCTGTAGTTGTACCATGGTCAACTCTTAACGCGTGGATGTTAAAGGTAGAAGCGCACCTTCTCGCTGTTTTGGATGTACTCCACCATGTACTCATTAGCCTCATTTGCCGCGTTTACTCTCGTCTCCGTGCCTTGTACGGGCAGAGCAAAAGAATCCATTACGATAAGGGCGTCACCCATGACTTTGCCTTGCATAAGACCCATGATCTCGTGCGGCACTCCCGATCGCGCATGAATGACCTGGTATGATAAGTTTGGTGTTATCATCATCGAAAGTATAGAATAAGAACCATCTTGATCAATGCGATAGCGGATATTTTGCATTTCTTGAAGTAATGAGGGCTGTAAAGTAACTTAGGTCGCGCCGGCGAGCGAGATTAAAGGCATGCTCACTCTTTTGTCCAGAGCGCCTCCTTGTTGATCTTCTTGTTCAATGCAGTATCATATTTGAATATCTCATCCTGAGGAGAGATTTGGAGAACATCGTTTGCGAGTGAGAAGGTTTTGAGCGCGATGTTAGATGAGGAGGCCATATAAGATGTTGGCCGTAGCGGTTCACGCTGACAAGCGCTCAGCGGCCGACAACGCCCATCTTCTCTTAACGCTCATGAGCATCCTGCTCGAATTGTCACACTCTACATCTACAGGCAGAGATACCCCTGCTAACGACGTACGTATAGAAAGGATATAACTGATTATACCGTACATTCCTCATTATGGACAGTGGACGACGGCAATATCATTCTGCAGGCGGAACGAGCCCAATACAAAGTCCATCATGACACAATAGCAATGAATTCAGCGATATCGTCTCCTTAGCGCAACTCAGCTCTGTACAGCATATGCAGTAAGGCTTCTCTCGGACTTGGCGGCTGATATTACCATGTTGTTGTAAGTCACTTTTCAACGAAGGTGCGTTATTCAACTCTGGAACTTATGCGTTCATTCATGAAAGTCATAATTCAATTTAAACAGACAAGTACCTGTTGATCGGGGCTTACAGCTTGAAATCGTCGACGCCCTCCTTCGCATGGGTCACAAATGCGAGATAGAAACAACGCTCCACACTCCGAATTATGGGACTGGCGATATTCACCGCGGCAATGTGATCCGACAACAATGATGGATGCCTATTGAACTGGTGAAACTAGCGCGTGAACACGATGTACTACAGGTGCTGCCCTACCCACTTTGGGCGTGTATATACGACTATTGAGGAGATACAATCGCGAACGGTGGCTAAACCGTTGATTGCTGTCCTCCATACCACCCTTCCGACTGGAACTAAAAGCGCTGTTTCCTCGCCCAACTACCTGTCCTCGAAGCACAAAGTAAAATGGCCTACCGTTGGATGACTACATTTTCATCATTCTATCCAGCACGCAAAAATAAATCCCCATGCCGGTCTGCTCGTCATTCCATTCTACGCAGGCATGTCGTTTCAGTGCCTAATTTCACTGGTTTTGAATACTGAGATAGCAACGGGAGAATTCGGGCACGTGCGAAGACTACATCGCGGTGGCCAAGGCTATGCACTCAGATGGACGAAGGAAGTTCTGATACGCACTCCAAATGTTCTGGGGCCTAGACTGGCCTCGAGGACTGGAACGATGTTGTGGAGGATCGACTAGAAGACAACGATTCCAGTTCCGAAGGCGAGTCTGGTACGGTGTTCTGAATGCATCCCTCCGTAATCACATCTTTCATCTTTCATTTCTCAGATAATGAATCAAGACCTGATCACATCCAGGATTATCTTCTTCACGTACTTGATTTGTAGAAGCGTATGTTGCCGCATCTCGAATTGTAAGTCCCGGCTGTTTGGTTTGTGCAGCTCAACCTCGATGTGAATGGGCGTTAAATCTTAGCTTAATCACATAGGCAGATCAAATACACGCCCAGACTTGTCTGGACTCTTTCCCCACTCGGCGTTAGATTCTAAGCCCAGCATCCGAGTCGGCGTTAAACCAAGGTAGGGCCTTCCTGAGGCCACACGTCAATATATATGTATAGGTTTTCACCCGCTCCACCATTGGGCTGCAGCGTATAATTGTACGTTTGGAACTTGTGGTGTGCATGATGCAGTTAACATTATGCAACCTCTTGACACAACATAAATAATATCTGAAAGCTATCCGAGGTCGCTAATATTCGCAGTCAGGGACTCATATTTGACTCCGCTCAGAGGTTGAATCAGGTAGGAAAGCCACACCAGAGAGCCTTAGTTCTATTTCTTGAAAATTGAACGAAATGCAAGGATTGTGAGGGCGCGCTGGGTGTTACATAACGCCAAGTCTTCCGCAATTGGTGTGTTTCAGAGCAATTGGCTGAATAATGTCAGTTGCAGTGAGCCATAGCCAACCCAGGCAGACTCTGATAGAGTCCTGTAAGTATAGCCAACTGTAAGATAACTGGGAGCCAAGTCTTTATGGGTGGCACCGCCGCACCGGCTAATCAAGCTTCAAGCCAAGGTAGACTGCAGTATCTTCGCCCCCGGCCCGTCCCTGATCATGTCGACAGAATGAATGGTTCCGTCTATCTTGGCTTCTCAGCTGTTGCCCGCTAAGTACGGCGGCGATTAGTGTCATCGTGCTACGAGCCAAGGTGGTGGCAAATTTGTCTCGACAAAGAGACCCTCAAAGCTGCCATTATTTCTTATCTCTCAACTTGAGTAGGCGCAAATTCGGGTCACTAATATTGCCAAGAAGAAGCAATGTGTGTAACACTTGGTACATAATAACCGAGAAATTTAAGGAAATTACAGCACGGTTGTTGCGGCGATAGATCGGGTTAGCACGGCGGGCCACTGCGAAGGAAGCGAAATTATGGCGAGAATTGTTGATTGAACGGCGTGCCAAGCACATGTTCTCTGGCCTCCACCAACGTAGTTCTTCTTTAAAAGCGCAAGCCATCCCCTTGCTGACGCTCGATAGCGAGTCCCCTTCGTCCTTCCTTCGGTCCACCGCAAGTTCGAATCCGGCTTCTTCGTCATCAGTAGACGGGAACTTGTATCATCCCGTGAGTGCTTTCTTACTTCCCGTCTCGAGCCCGTGTTTCCAGGGAGCTGACTTTTTCTTTCTGCACCCTAAAGATCACCAAAGTCGATCCTATACTTGAAGAGCTAGAGGAGTTCGAAAATATTGACATCCAAGCCATGAGTACTACACCCGGGAAACGCGACTCTCCTATGAGCAACTATGACGCCGACCAGGAGCAGCTTAGCCTCGAAAGCAAGCCTCTGACTCCGCCCAACAACCTGCTCGCCCGCCTGAAGGGGGAGGTCGACCCGACAGAGGCGACCCTCCCTCTGACTGCGTACTGTTTCATGACGGGATTCATGTGTGTATTTCTACTTTTTCGGTGATCGAGATAGCGAGACTCATTTGCGTGAACGTTACCCAGTGACTCAGTTTCCTTCTCAGCTGCATTCGTCTGGTGCGGTTTCCAAACCGGTAACGGAACGCAGGTATGTACAATTGCCAATTTCATGCAGAAGTCAGGACGAACCGCTGACCGCAATCGCAGTTGGCTCTTGCGCTCGCCCGCCTTTTCGAAGGCGAACCAGGGCAACGCGACTACTCCTTCCACAACGCCGACCAGCTCGCACTCACGTCCATCCTCTGCTTCGCCTTCGGCGCCTCCTTCGGACGCATTGGCGACAAGATTGGCTGCAAGACCCGTCTGTGGCTCATGCTCGGCACCTTCCTCCAATCGCTGTTCACCATGGTGGCGGCGGTCACAATCTGGCGCGGCGGCGAGGCGAGCATTTCGGACAGCAGGGGCGATGCGGTGTGGACGAACGCGCTGTCGTACGTGTGCGTGGCGTTTTTGAGCATGAGCCTGGGGCTGCAGGGGATCATGGGGAAGCGGGTGAACACACAGTTCACTACCACCAGTGCGTCTCTCCTCCCTTTCCTTCAAAGCCTCCCTTTCTTTTGTCTGCTCTAAACAGCATGCTCACGGCCTTTGTTTGATAGTCGTTCTGACAACCACATGGTGCGAGCTCATGACCGAGCCGTCACTCTTCAAGCGCGGCTTCTACCCCGCGCGTGACCACAAAATCCTGGCCATCGTCGTGCTCTTCATCGGTGGATTCACCGGCCGATGCTTGGTCGACCAGATTGGGTCTGCGGGAACACTGGGCGTTGGCTGTGGAATCCGTTTCCTTATCGCGCTCAGCTGGTACTTCGTAAAGGGCAAGGCAACAGCTTGAGCAACCCTAGGCGAGGGTGAGGAGATGGTCAAGAAAGGAGTTACTTGGGGGTCGGGATCGCATTTACATTTACACTACATAGATTTTCTGTTCACAGATACACGCTCATTCATAGAAGTTTCATTTTCAGATTACTCTCGTATATATGAAATACCCAAATCGAGAAGATGAATATAGTTTGCTTCATGTTGTATCTAGATATTTTGATTCACTGGCCTTCTAGTGAACACTCCAGTAGTATGAGCACCCTGAGCCTCGACAGATGGTGAACATTCTGATTTTCAGCGGAAGGGTTGAGCGTATTTACACTGAATGCTTGTCGTATACGTTTGCATGAAGTTCTAGAGTTTAGCAGAAGGATGCCATTGTTTGACCAGGGACTACTACACACTACATGCATATGAAATGTATACACCAGGTACAGGTGTATCAACGGGCCACATCGCTGAACCCATCCGATGCGATCCTATTCCCGACTCCTCCCAATCCAATCCATGGCATCTCGAAGCCTCCCAGTCAAAAGAAAAGATGTCGCTTCCTCTGGTAAGGAACACAACCCCATCGGCCGATTGCTCAGCTAGGGTGCGCTCCAGCTGAGGAGCTTACTGAATGTATAGTCTTGGGCCCGCGGTAGACTCCTGCGAGCAGAATGTTTCATTCACAGGGGGACAATAGGCGAGGTCGAATGAGTGAGGAAACTCGCTGGATGGAAATTTTCGGGCTTTTGTAGATGGCGGGCGCACGTGATGATGAGGTGCAGGGCAGGCTTCAACTTGCAGAGGCTTGCTCAAACGCGTAACTTGTCTCTCCAGGTCTCTCCTTGTAGTCTCATCCTGCGGATCGAGCCTGGTTTTGAACAAGCCTTTTTTGGTATCGTGCTAAGGGAAGTGCTGAAAGTATGTTCTGCTCCCTCGCGAGATTCAACATGTCCAGTTGTTCCGAGTCGTGGGTCACGGTGTCGGACAAATGCACTATGGGACATCCTTCTACCAAAGATTCTCTAGCGGGCTGCGAAGCCACCGAAAGAATGCTCTGATGCACTTTAAACTGCGTATTTTCTGCTTGCAAAACCACACTCCCATCTTCGAACAAGAGTTCCGAGCGTGCGACATTCGGAGCTGGGTGTGGTTCCCCTTCTGTAAGGTTTCGTTTATTTTCAGGTTCTTCGGCGCCTGACATGGCAGGCAGGGGGTTTGAAGAAAATGAGGTGCTGGTGAGAAGCCGAGACGCATGCTATAATATGCCCCATCCCGGAACCCCAACCTGATACTGCCCGCCCCATCTGCAACACACTGCCCGCCCCATTCTCAGCCACCGAGCTGGTTCTCCACAATGGCTTGTCCGTTCGGGGTCGATGGGGGCTCAAGGGAATACGGTAAAATAGTTCGTTAGTCCGCGTTGTCGACGGTCCCGAGATACAGGCCATATCACCAGTATTGAAGGAAGCATTCGAGGGTACTGGACAAGCAGCGCCTATCCATGACATGGGATGAAGGCATTAAGTTGATTCGTACAAATATCAAGAGGTAGGTTACATATCAAGGGTCGGACCGCGAGATACAAATACATGTCTCCCAGGCTAGAAGTATTAATGCAAGCTATAGGCGGGGATTTGCTTCATCCACGCATCAACTTTCTCTCGCCCACAACTCTGCTCCGCCGCCTCCGCATTATCTTTGGCTTCTGTCAGCACTGCCTGCACCTCCTCCCGTGACGTCAAGATGTATGGTAGGGCCAAAATTACGTCGAAGGCGTCGAAGCGTTGGCGAGCTTCACGGCGCACTTCATGGCGCTTGTCGCGCTCCTGGTCTTGGTCCTGTTTCGTCTTCACGTTCATGGCTCGATTATCAGTTATTTTTTGGCTATCCGCGTGTGTAGCGGTTCAAGACCCCACTGGGGCAGAGGGCGTCTTTCCAAGCCGCGGAGATATCATTTTCGAGTGTGGGAGCGCCGAAATGGTGAAGTACAGCGCTAGCGTAGACGGCGTCGAAGAGAATGGCAGGGGGGGACTCAGAAGTATCAGAAATCTGAAAAGAACCCTTGAAGAAAGCCGGGGGGATATTTGAGTCGAAGACATGTGATGTAAACCTCTTTGCTGTTGGTGATGCGGTGGGGTCGATGTCGGTCGTGTTCATGGCAAAGTTGGGTGTCTGCTTGCCGGCGCCGCCATCAGGCTCCATTTAGGTATCATACAAGCGGCACGCACCACCAAGAATGCGAGATCTCTACCCAACGCCGGATGTGCAGATTTGTTTAGAAAAAGGCCGTTCCGGGTGTTGTCGATCTCCCGTATAATATCCTCTTCGTCAGGGTCTCGACTGCGGCGCTTAGTATAAGTCTCAATGTACTACCGCGATTGCAATTGTGAGCGGGGGCAGATTGAAAATAGGGGTAGCATACCTCATCGCCCTTGCTGTGGGGCAGAAGGTGCACGGCGTCGCACACGTACCCGGGGTACCCTATCAAGATGCAACGACCTCCATCCCGCCGTGCAACGTCTTCCCGGAAGTCAATCCTCAGATTGGTTTGCACACTGGACGTGACGTTCGTGTGTCTGGCGTGGGTATCGACCAGGAATATCCTTCGCTTCTCCTCATCGCTAATGTGATAGTACAGATCGGCGGATTCAGGTAGTGTGACAGTGTCCTCTTCCACAGCGTTGTGCGAGTCTGAACTGGTAGAGAGGACACCTTCTGCTCCAACGACTGCTCCAATGGCGTAACGGATCCACTTGTACGGCCTGCGCGATAACTGGAGTGCGGCGAGCTTCTCAAGTGGGATGGTGAGGCAATGAGCCCAGCGCCAATTGGTAGGATCAACATTGAGGTCAAGTGCCACAGTCAGAGGTAACGGAATGTAGACCTTAATCTGAGGAGGAGGAGTTGTGGCCATGATGAAGGAGCAAGAGCGTTTCGTGAGGACCCCAGTGACTGCTCATCTCATGTCTGAAGTTCGCGTAAGTATTTACTATTTGAGGCTCAAACATCTTTATCCGGAGTTTGCGTATTTGAGACCCGAATTTGACCAATGTTCCGGACAAACATAGGGGGTAGTTTCCGGGGTCCTGATTCGTGCCGTAAGGCACTAAACACTAACGACTGCTCTTTCCTGCTCTTCCTTGCTTCCACTAAGTAGCAGGGCTCTCGAGGGATGATGGCACCATCACGGCATTCTCACCAAGTAACGCGAGTGCATGTTTTGCTGCTTGGGAAGTTCTCAGCGAAGTGCAATCGCATACCACCTTGGCCTGGATCGATGAAACAATTCCTTCCACATATCCTTATCCTGCCTGCAAAACCTCTGGACGCTGCATCAAGAGCCGCAGTCAGATAATGCGCGCAAATTACTACCCTTCCATCAGTTTGAGAGGTCTTGACTGTTGGAGCAACTTTATCCATTGGCTCGATAATAATGCCGACGGCCTTGATATGTGTGGGTCATGCCAAAGGGTAGCTGAAAATTTGCACGAAGACGGACGCGTAAAATTCTGGGACGCACTGCCAGGCGCATTTGGTCTACCTGGATGGAACGAACTCGCCAAAGAGCGAGAAAGCCTGCATGGTAAGCACCCCAATGACACATACCTTTCGCAACTGACCTTATCTTTGATAGATATCTGAGAGTCGGAGCTCGTGCTCGAAGCGCATCGTAGAGGATTGTGGGGAAAACGGGAGACGGATAGGCATAGCAGAGGTTGGGCAATACGACTCAACCGACCATCATGCATCGTGACGTCAGGCAGAATTAAGTTATAATTGGGCGAGGGCGGCGATTTGTTACAATATCAGCATTAATGGCATCTTGTTAACCATGGCTTGACGCCCTGTCGATGGTCCAACATTGTCATGTGGCGTTAAACAAGCGGTATGTCACATAATCCGAGGTTGTTGTCACGGGTCGTGACGTGCATATGTTCTTCGGCTTCCCTCCACTACTACGCGTAAGGCGCTAAGCACCTGCGCGTCAACGCTTTTCGTGTAACTTTATCCACTCTTGCGACGTGGCAACAGAATCATGTCAGATGGCACCGCAAGTCACACTACAAGTAAGCGCAAGCGCGTCGAAGAAGCCCCAGAGCTGCCCATCCCCGTCCGGAGCACGACGCGATCGGACATCTGGCTCGAGGATGGGAACATAGTTATCCAAGCAGAGGGAACCCAATTCAAGGTTTACCGTGGTATCTTAGCTGCCCACTCCCCTATCTTCAAGGACATGTTCTCTATGCCCCAGCCTCCCTCCGAGGCAGAAGTGACCGTTGAAGGCTGCTCGGTGGTCCATGTCGCGGACTTGGCTGTGGACGTTGCTATCATTTTAAGGGCATTGTTTCTGAGAGGGTGCGTGTATGTTGTGTAAATGTGAATACCCCAAAATAGACTGACACCATCGTGATACACAGACATATAGACACTGGACTGAAAGCCTTACCCATCACAACTATCGCCACATTCCTTCGACTGGGCAAGAAATACGAGATCGAGATCCTCCGCGCTGAAGCTCTTAAACGGCTTTTTGGTGAATACCCATCGACCCTGAAAGATTGGGATAAACTGGCGCTAAATTCACTGGTTGCTGAGAATGGTGGAGTGGTCATCGATGCCGCTAATCTGGCACGAGAGCATGGTCTCCTATCGATACTACCAATCACTCTTCTCGAGTCCTGTGACCAGCATTCTACCAAAGAACTTGTAACAGGGCTCTCGAGGGCTGATGGCACCATCACTGCGTTCTCACCAAGTAACTCGTTTGCATGTTTTGCCGCTTGGGAAGTTCTCAGCCAAGTGCAATCAGATACCACCTTGGCCTGGATTGAAGAAACAACTCCTTCCACATATCCTGCCTGCAAAACCTCTGAACACTGCATTAAGAGTCGCAGCGAGATAATGTGCGCAATCTACTACCCTTCCATCAGTTTGAGAGGTCTTGACTGTTGGAGCAATTTTACCCGTTGGCTCGATAAAATTGCCAATGGCCTTGACATGTGTGGGTCGTGCCAAATGGTAGCCGAAAATTTACACGAGAACGGACGTGTACAATTCTGGGACGCACTGCCAGGCGCATTTGGTCTACCTGGATGGGACGAGCTCGCCAAAGAACGGGAAGGCTTGCATGGTAAGCACCGGGATGTCATATACCTTTCGCAACTGACCCTTATCTTTAATAGATATCTGACGAATCGGCGCTCGTGCTTGAAGCATATCGTAGAGTATTGTGGGGGAAACGGGAGACGGAGAGGAGCAGAGGTTGGGCAATACGACTCAACCGACCATCGTGCATCGTCACGTAAGGCAGAATTTAAGTGATAATTAGGCGAGGGCGATGAATATCAATGACATCATCATCTTGTTAGCCAACGCCCTGTCGATGGTCCAACATATGGCGTTGACTGAGCGGTACGTCTCATAACTGAAACCTGAAGTTGTCACAGGTCGTGACTTGCGTATACTCTTCGGCTTCCTTTAACTAGACTCCAACACAACTCCAAAATCACCAGTACTGTATCTCAATCCGAATCTGAATCCTCTACACACTGCAATAACGGCGACATGAATACCGTCAGAAATTTTCATGACTTGTCCAGGACAGCTAATATTAAGGGTTTTGCATAATTACTTACACACACAATTGTGCTCTCGCGTTATTTGTACATGTTTGAATGCGGCGCAGTGCCACCACTTGTCGTATAAAGCAATCAAACTCGCGTCTGTCGTCAAATCCAGTTATGCATTTTGCGTTCTGATTCCAATTCCCGTCCTCTTCAACTATGACGACCATGTCAGTTGATATCCTCAAGCCTGCAGCTAAACGCAAACGTACAGAAGAGGATGGCTCGAATTCTGCTCCCATTTCCGTTCTTTCTGTGTGGTTCGAAGATGGCAATGTGATCCTCGAAGCCGAGAACACCAAGTTCAAAGTCCATCGGGGGATCTTGGCTGCAAATTCCCCCGTTTTCCACGATATGTTCTCCTTGCCCCAGCCATCGTCCGGAGAGAACTTCGTAGAAGGTTGTCCCGTCGTGCATTTGTCGGACTCGGGGATGGATGTGATGCACATTCTGCAGGCCATCTACCGGCCAAAGTACGTACCGCCACGCATGCGTGCCCCAAGTCCGTACTCTGTACTGATCAAACTGCATATAGCTATGCAGCTCTCCGGGGACCATTGCCCTTTGAAATGATCGCTGCATTTCTTCGGCTGGGGCGCAAATACGACATGGAAGAGGTCCGCACCGAGGCGCTCTCCAGGCTGTACCGCGAGTTTCCCACCACCCTGCAGGAGTTCGACAAAGCGCAGCATTGGTCTGCAGTCAAGCACACGCCCGGTATCTACTTCGATATCGCGAACCTGGCTCGGGAGCACAATTTGCTCTCGGTGCTGCCCTGCGCGCTCTTCCGCTGCTACATGCGGGTCGACGACGTCACGAAGGGCATCGCCAGGCGAGACGGCACAATCGCCACTCTTTCTCGGGTCAATGAACGCGCATGCCTGGCGGCGTTCAGGCCTATCTTGCAGCTGCAATACGAGACTACGTATGCGTGGTGCCACGAGGAGTCGCGCTGCCGAAGCCAATATAAGTGTGGCGCAAACCGCCGTGACTTCCTGAATTACACATTCTTTCCTACTTTTGAAACCAAGACGCTGCTCGGACGGTGGGATGAGGCCTGGGGCGAGGGTCTGTGCTCCTCCTGCGTCAAGCTGGCAAAGGCATCGCACAAGTCAGGGTGTAGGCGGTTCTGGCAGAAGCTTCCTGGGGTCTTTCATCTCCCTGGATGGGATGAGCTCAGGAAAGAGCGAATCGAAGGTGGGAGGTATTTGCTATTGCTCCGTAATAGTAGTACATTGGTCCTAACTTGAAGCACATCACTCCAGCAGATAATCGCAAGAGGTTTCAGTTTCCACGCAAATTTAAGTGTTCTTAATTTCTTGTTTCTTGTTTCTCGATGCCCCGCTTTCGGTGGCCGAAAGCTGATGCGATACTTTCATTTTTACCCTTTCATCCTGAAAAATCAGCTTCGTTGTTGTAAAGTATATATGCTGTTTAGTCCCCGCTGCTTGCCCTTTGATCCAGTACTGCTACCCACCCGACCAGGCCCACATGTCTAATATTCCGTCTAACATCCTGTAACTATGTACCTGTACACTCTATCGGAGAACATCTAATCACACCCATCATTGTGCCCATCGTGCCCACGTCTGCCGTCTGCCGTCCGCCTATTCCTCTATCTCTATCTCTATCTCCACAATCTCTGCATCCCCCTCGTCCACCTTGCCAAACACCCTCCTCCCGATCCCGTCCGCCTGCACGATCCACTGCCGGCGGAGCGCGTACCCCCCGCGGCGCGGGAGCCATATCGACCAGACGTACCAGTACGCGATGCCGAAGACGGAGATAGCGTAGGCGACCACCACATGCGCCTGCACAGCCAACAAACAACAAACAATAAACAATAAACAAATAAACAATAAATGATAAAGAATAAAGAATAAATATGCATCAGCAGAGCCAAGAGCCAAGACGCGAAAGCGCAAGCAGAGACTGAACGCACCCAGTACGGCATCGGGCCCGCGTACATCCGCGCGCCCGCCTCGGGCGGCACGAGCGGGACCACCACGAGCAGGATGTTCGCCGCCAGGAAGAACGCCACGGCCCCCCTCCACGCGGCGAAGGGCGGGCGCCAGGCGTATGCGGGGGCGCGCTGGTACCACCCCGTGCGGAGGAGCAGCAGGCCCAGCGC
>KV417664.1:11054-31420 GCA_001630335.1 Athelia psychrophila
TAAGTGTCCGATGGCGTAGGGGCTAGGTCCGTACTAGTAGATGAGTCTCTGCGCATCCCTTGCGTTGTATAAGCGGACCGATCATTCGGCAAGCCGTTTAAATGCGTCCAACTCGTTACGCAACCCTTGACTCCTACCACATGGCCTGCCTAAGTCGTTGCTCGATACCTCTCAAATAAACACGTGTCTACAGCCCGTTCTGCTAGACTACCGACCGGTCGCGGATCTAGCATGGTATCGTCCAAGAAAGTTACCCGCCCGTGGTCGTCGGGTTTCCGCAGCTCGTCGCCATAGTTATAAGCCCGCCGGAGGACTGTTCAAGTTAAACGTTCTCCGGTGCACCTTGCTCGTAGACTAGGCGACCCCTTGACGCAAAGTAGTACTGGGAGCGGAACACGTCCTCTAGTACACCCTAAACGTGACCAGGAGCAAATCTAAGCTGAACTATCGAGAGCTAGCTAAGAACCGAGGGCTGGCAACCTATTCGGTGTTCATGCTTGCAAATCTGCGAGACTCGTGATAGTGTCCCACGAGACTGCGGGACCACATGCTTCTACCTGCGTATCTCTTAGAACCGTAGCGGAGTCTATAATGGAAACTCGCTTTAGCACGTATACGCCGGAAACGTCGAGAGTACCTAAGCACCGGTGGATCGGGACTACCTAGTCGACGTTAGCCTTGCCTAACACGGCTTTGATAGCGAAAAGCGATAACGAGGAGTAAACGTTTACGCAAGCCTTCTGGAGGCCAAGACGGCTTCGAACACGGACAACAAGCCCCACCAGTACCATAATATGGAATAGGCAGAAGCACTACACTATGCTTACACAAACCTCCAGAGTCAATATAAGCACACCAAGAGAAAATAAAGTGAAGATGACGGTGAAAACTAAGTTTGGCAGTACTGAGCGAATATGTTTGTTGAGGATATAGAAGTGGACACACACAATGTACACGAAGTGGCTCGTAACAACGTTAGCTGACATCTGAAAACGCGATAACGTACGCTATACGACCAAGACGTTCCTAAACACACTCACAACCACAAGAAAGTGTTAAGCAACCGGAATAAATCCGGTAAATCATAGAGCAGCAACTACTACATACTGATAGTAGGTACACCATGACAAAGACGGAACTTCTCGTGCAACTCCCGATGAACCACGTAGTCGGGTGTGAAAATACACATGCAAAAACCGCCAAAGTGGCGACCGCGCATGTGTGAACTGCGGTCGGCGCAAATAAGGTGTTTGCGGTCGTCGCAAAAGGCACAAGTGCGGTAGACGCGTAGGATGAATGTCAAGCAAGTGTGTAGAAACCTTGCATAGGAAATGCTGCGAAAAGAGTTATACTACGTTGACCGATTTGTTATGTAAACAGCCGATGACCCAAAAGAGTTCGGTAATTTTCCTTACAATCGTGACGGACGTCACGTAAGAAAGTAAGTTAGCCAATGAATAAAAAGAATGAAGTGCTACCGTACCGAGTCATCCAATCTGTACCTGGAGTACAGTATAATAACACCGTGACAGTGACAGTAAAACAAATACAAGTACGATGGTTATACGAGTGCAAATCTACTGAGTATAAGGCGACCATCAGAACCTGCAGTAGGGTCAAAGGTATGACCCAAGTATCCACCACGTGGTGGTTACCAAATATGTACCGTCCTTAATGAGGGAATAAATCTACGCAGGTCAAACTTACTGGTACTCC
Source organism: Athelia psychrophila (assembly GCA_001630335.1). Classification (NCBI taxonomy): domain Eukaryota; kingdom Fungi; phylum Basidiomycota; class Agaricomycetes; order Atheliales; family Atheliaceae; genus Athelia; species Athelia psychrophila. Next base: position 12,771 of record KV417664.1, read on the forward strand.
AAATGTTGCTGCTTAGATGTAAATGAATGGTAAGAGTACATGACTGCAACGTACGTAGGCCACAATATCGATTTATAGGGCGCGACTATCGACGGTCACATGGCCAAAGCTGAAACTCGAATTTCAACTCGCGACGAGTTAACGATCTTCAACCTTTTACAGTGCCAGAGCACTAACTGGCAGCATTAGTGGAACTGCGTGTCGCCGACCGTGATTTGTCGGTGTCCACACTACATACAAGAGTACAATGGAGTGACAAATCCTGATGATCTGCCGTTCAATACCGACAACTTCGTTTCCTATCTTTTAGGCAAGAGTTGGCACGCGCCGGACGGGCATACATGCCGGGATGATACGGTTATAGTTTGTTACCACGATCGGAAAGCGTCAGTAGCCTGCGATGACAATAATTGTGAGTCAGATCACGAAACTGCCGGCAACTAAGTATGCAATGCGGCCGAAGTCTAAACTGGAAAGGTGGCGTTGTTGAATGCTCGCTCGCTTTCCGACGTTAATAGAGTTCCAAAACATTTCGTAAAAGACGTCTTTTATAGCTTCTTTGACCTACGCGACATACACCCGTTGACTAAGATCACCGACTTTCATGCGGAAACAGATTAACAGTCTTAGAGCTAGAAAACCGTAGGAGCGGCCTACGATGATCCGTTTGTGCAGTAGCAAGGTGACTAGGATAAAATCGCCAACTGCCAGGACATAACCGATTTCCGACGTTAAGTCATACGAGACTGACGCTTGTCAGCAACTTTAGCTCGTTCTAAGGCTACAAAAGTGAATGGTTAATGTACACCGAACCTCTGCAAGGAGGGCTTGACGTTCCAAACTCAATGCGGCTTGTTTAAAACCACCGTGCGCAGTCTGTATTGGCCACGCATCAATCCCAGGTCAGCCCCCGAGTATTCTACCGTCGCTTACGGTAAAGAATGCGATTAGGGTACGGACTACAAATGCTACATAACGGTGGTGGCAACAGACTGGAGCTATCACATGAGCGGAAATATAAATGGCCCGGAACAGTAGGCTACCTTTTCCTAAATGCAGCATGTGGCAATAACCAAGCATCTTTATTCCGCTTTGGGGCGGGAACGGCTAATCGAGTATGCCGATCCACACGTTTCAGAGCAGCTGACCATCCAGGAACGGTTAAAGGCACGTAGTCACCCGTTATCTCGGCCCATTTGTCACGCTGTACTTGTGATAATCCGCTGGGTGCACCACCTGTATTCTTAAGTCAAAGGCTGTTTACAAAACAAAGAAGTCTTAATACCTTCCTGTGAATGTGAAATCTTGTACTTTCTTCTACGATTTGAAAGCGAAGTAGGCAGACCAGTGACGACCACTGTGCCGCGTGTGCCAATCGGCACAACTTTGAAATCATCATCAAAGCCAAAAAAAAGGCGCTCCAACGATGCATGTCGCGGAGGTAGTGACATGGCATTGTGCATTGCAGCGGAAGCGTCGCCCGTGTAGAGGATAGGCATGGTTACGGCGGTGGGGCATTCCGTCCATTCATAGGAAGCGAATGAAGGGCTGGGAGGACTAGGATCAATGTGTGTCGCGCCTAAGACCAAAGCGTCCTGACGCGGTACTACAAAATAGGCCGGCAAGCCCGCCAATTGCAAACGGTGAACTATTTCAATGTCTGTCGAAGATGCGCCATGGACATGGCTTAAACGGGGTTGAACATAAACACCCGAATTACACATTCTGGCCTCAAAGCCGCGCTCGAGGTAGTCCGTAAGCGCGAGAGCGTCGAGGTACAGTCGTTGAGCATAGGCGACGCCAATGACCATCTCCGAAAAAGAGTACGGATGACACTGTAAAGTGAGAATGGCATGACACATCGAAGACGCTAACACAAGCAACTTGGCAGAATCCACGTCATGGCGTTGGAAGGTAAAGTTGGCTATCCGTTTGGTTAAAAGAGTTCCAAGTACTGTACTCATACGACCTTAAGTTCAGGCTGATTTCTTGTGACCGAGGTCACTGACAAGTTCGGATGTTCGGATGCCCTTGTGACGTGGGACGAACTTACTTTAAGTTCAAAATGAGGTCTAAAATGGCAATCCGCCTGACTTTGGGGTGGCTCGGGCGAGGCTCGGGCGAAAAATTGTCCCAGGAGATGTTCAAGGCCTAGATTTCCTCGTGACAGTCACGCAAAATAGGCTCAAGTTCAGAGGGCCTTGGGACAGGTGACGAACTTAAGGTCGTATGAGTACAGTACTTGTATTTCAGAAAGCCGACCGCTGGTGCAACGGCCAAGATCGCCATATGCGCTGTTAGGCAGGAATGCAAATTCGGAAGTGGTTGGCGTCCACCAGATACAAGCAAGATGTGAATTGTGCGAAGAATCACGGGTGCGAACTAATGTCCGATGCACATGGTCTTGAGAAAAAGCCTGAGGACATAGTCAATCGTCCACAGCACAGTTCCTCGTCCAACTACTCACTTGACTTGTAATACACGTCTCTGACACGCCTGTCTGGCTGCCACCCTGATGTCATTCTCTAATCTGCGATGACGACACATGGCCTCCCTGCGAAACTCACGACCACCAATCGCTGCACGTCAAGACCGTCCGCGGCGAGATTCTTCTCAAGGGGATCTACCAACGGCGCAGAGGGGCCTACCGTCACCGAAGTGGCCTCTAGAGTGTTCATGAAGCATCCTTCCGCGTTGCACAATTGCTTCTCCGGCAAGATGAGCAGGAGAGAAACGACATGCGACAGTCAGCCCAAGCTTACGGACAACATCATCCCCAAACGCCTTGGCCCCAAGCCCTCGACCAAGACCCGCAGGTTCTTCAGTTTGAGTAAGCAGGAGGATGCAAGGAAGTAGGAATGTGGTGCGTAGGGAGGTGACGAGTGTGAAGAAGGCAGACGTGAAGCCGTATACCAAGGCACCCGAAATCCAGACGTTGGTCACGCCCATCCGGCTGCATCGCCGCGGCCACCTCCACTCGCTCAAGAAACGGAAGATCGAGTACCAGAAGGAGCAGAAGACGGAGTATGATGTACTTATCGCGAAGCGCGTGAGCGAGAAGAAGGTCATGACCGCGGCGGTCAAAGCGTCACACAAGTGAGTCGCAGTTTTTCACTGGAATGGAGGTTGATGCTGACATGTGGTGCGCAGAACCATCGCCGCATCAATCGGGGTCTTGGGCTTTCACTGTAGTCGTATCTGTCAATCTCATGCTGTTTTGCATCATATCATCTGCCCGACTCCATGTCCCTCTGGAGACAAGTTCATCCCATTGCGTCCCAACGACACTCGCGACGTCGTCATCAACTGGAAAATGTCCCAGACTTGGAAGGGCATGGAGGCCCTGGTCAAGAAAGGTGAGCTTGATCCCATTCAATCCGCTACAAGAAAGCTGACTAAGAGCTATACAGGCAAGGTGAAGGGTGAGTAAAGCAACTAAAAACACATACCCATCATTGAGCATTCTCTATGCACGCGCAGTTATCGATGTGTCCAACTTCTAGGAGACATTCCTCGAGGAGATCCTCCCAGCCGAGATCACGTGTCAACCAGGTATGTATCGCGCCCCCCTCGCATCCAGTCCTGGTGTGTTCATATAAATCCACGCTCAGCTCGAGCTTCACTTATACAACCGCCAGCTCAACCTCCTCGCGCACCTCAAGCCGGGAGCGATCGTCGCGCAGGCATACTCCCCCTTGGGACTAACTAACTCGCCGCTGCTTACGGATGACACTGCGAGCACAATTGCAAAGAAGTACAGGCTCCAGATATCGGACGTGCTCCTCGGTTATCTACGTGAGTGCCCCATGGCAGCCACCCGATTTCTTCCTAGAGCTGACTTTGCTGGTCGCAGTGGCGCAGGACGCCGTGGTCCTCCCCAAGTGGGTGACTCCCGCACGAATGGTATCGAACTACGTTGGTACCGTGGCCGCCGTGAAGAGGCTCGCGGAGGAGGGCCCGCAGACGCTCGATGGGGTGGCGGTGGGCGGGAAACAGAAGAGGTTGGCCATGTCTGATTGCGGTGAGTGATGTGGACAGCACGACGAAGACCCAGCTGATACTCATGATGTTCTAGGTATTGACTTTGGGTCGAATTGGCCTTGAAATGTGACGCAGTGAGAAGGAGTATAGCCACAGTGTCCATCTATGAAGCGACGTGTACTTGTTAATCTCGGTAACATTGAACCTCAATAATAGGATGGAGTTTCCAACACCATTCAAATCTTGCTGCTTTGATTCCTGCCACGTTCCTGAGTGTGTGGTCCGCGAGGAAGCGATTGATATCATAAAATGAGCATGCTGTGTACGTCCTTTTCTTGCCCCCATTTATATTTCATTACTGGACAGATCGTGCTTGGTCTGGGGGGATAACATGACACTCCAGCAAAATTGATGAAAGAAGCATGTCTTATTCTCTGATCTTGATATCTCTGACCACGTTGCTTTATATTGTGCCGCCCATGAATCCAGCCAGATCACATATATCTGCCCCGTATCTGCTAATCTGATAGAAAGCACTCTGAACGCTGTCTCCCACTAGCAACCGAGGATTCAATACCATGCGAGGCACATATAAACTAGGATCTTTTGATTCATTTTAGATGCTTGACAGAGTTGGATCTGGATCTGAAGAACATCATCATTACTACTTTATAACGCAAAGGTCACTACCACGCTAGCGTTCTAGATCAGCACAACGGTGACTGTGTGGACGGACAGCACCAACACGGACAGGAGGCTGGTCTTTGGCGGAATTCCAGTGCATCTCTGCTGACTATGAGTTGGTCTATGGGCGTACTCGGATCTTTCTGAGCACCGAGAGCCCGACCAAGGCAAATGTGGTGGTCTATTCACACACCTTATCCACACTATAATCAAAACCGTTATGATGAAAGACCAGTGTGACACAGGGTATGTGAACCGCGGAGATCTCGCACAAGCACGACGTGTACAAGACGTGTATCACGTAGCAGTGTGGTGCATTTATTGGGTGCCAAAACGTACATATATAGAGTGTGTCCTGCCCAGCCGTTTAGAGAGCATTAGGGTAATGAAATAAGAGGCATCGAAAGCACTAAGAGCAGGATAAGCAACCGAAGTTCTCCTGGGAATGAGAGGGCATAGATCAAGCGGGGGCAGGAAGAGCTGAAAAGCGTGCGCTCGCATGCCCACCTAAGGGGGAGGAAAGAGCCGCAGACCTGCAGAGATATTCATAATGCTTGTCATCTTACAGGAAGCTCATCAGAAGGGGAAACACGTAGCTCACAAACTTGGAGTCGCGAGCTTTGCAAGCGGAGTGAGTCTTTTCTGCTCCTGAATGGCGAGCTCCGCCGCCCAAGGAGAAGCAAGAAGAAGGGTGCAGAAAAAGAACGCTTTTGGCGCCGGACTTTTGTGGGAACCGCGAACGTGTCGCTTGCACGACGGAGAGGAAGGCGGAGCCGTAGAAACAAACGACAAAGCTCTGATCCTAAATCAGTTAGCAATAGGCAGCTGCGCGGAAGGGGGGAAAAGTGAAGGGAAGGGGACGGGAAAAGAAGGGAGTGCGCATCGTGGCTCGCGCGAAAGACAAGAAGGCTCGCATAAAGAAACTTGAAGACAGCAAGCGCACACGCACGCGGAGAGGTAAAGCTCACTAAAGAGACGGAAGCTCGGCTGTCCTCGAAAAGAGGGACAGGATCAGGAAAGCCCCAGACAGATGTGACACTACGAGGACGCGGCGTACTCGGCAAGAGGTTGTCAACAAAAAGCTGACGCTCTGTACTCAGGGCCTGCCAGGCGGTAGTTGCGCCTACAGACCGCAGCCCGAGACTCTAAGGACAGGCGGGTGGCGTTACACGAGAGAGATTATTCATCCGAGCGGCGAAGTCAGGCAAGAAAGAACTGGCAGTCGTTCAAGGAGGTCTGAGTAACACACGCACACGTAGTACTAGTTGCCTATATATTGCGAGAGTCCGAGCGAAAGCAAGATTATGTTTATGCACGAGCCGGCGGCTGTGTCGCGCACCAAACGCCGAAATGCCGGACAAGTGCCGGAATGCCGAAACGCCGGAATTTCCATTTCAGATACTTATGTCCTCGAACGACGAACCAGCCACCGTCTGGTGAAATTGTCTGGGAAACGGTCCGCCGGACTTTCGCACAGATTTCTTCTACCAGACTTTCCAGCTCAGACACTCCCTCGTTCTCGTGGGGGACACATTGGGGCCGAACCAGCGCGCCCGCACAGCCATCTTGTTTTCGTGAGCCCCCACCAAGATATTGGGGGGAGGCAAGCTCCCCCAATCAAATGTAATTCATCAGCAGATTCATAATGCGCAGCTAGTTATACCCGTAGATCACTGCGCAAACCATGGCAGGTACTGGGTATTTAAACAGAACGACTCGCTGACTCGGAATATCAGCACTCATGGCAGACATCATTACTCTGTACGACATTCCAAGCACCAATCCCTCAAAGGCATGGTCACCAAACCTGTGGAAGGCTAGGTAAGGCTGCACCCAGCTCCCGCTGTGATGAATGCAATAGAATTCGGTAAGGTAAACTCGTAGCTAAGACACAGTATTTATACTGTAGGTAGAAAGGCATACGCAAGCGTCTCGATATGGCTGAGTACAATAGCGACAGTAGATAGAACATAAGAGAAACAATAGGAATATAATAAAAGCATACGCGTCGGGGTACGCGATGATACGCGATCGCGTATCAGGTTGAACTTGGTATGCCGCTGATTTCGCGCATGGGGACTTGGCGTGACGTAGACATTTCAACACTCCCCCGTCAAGTCGATCGCCGAGGACCCATAGCAGAGCGCAGCCCGAGTGCGACAGCAAAGTGCTTCGCTTTTATGCTCGGAAGTGCCTTCGTGAGCGTGTCGGCAGTCATATCGTCGGTAGGACAGTAGACGAGGTTGATGGTGCCGTTTTGGACGATGAACCGGATGAAGTGGTACCGGATATCGATGTGCTTGGTGCGAGCGTGATATGAGCCGTCCCGAGTGAGCGCGATTGCCGATTGAGAGTCGGAGTAGAGTAGGATGGGTTCTGTGAGTGGGCGGAAGATCTCGCCGATGAGACGGCGAAGCCAGATTGCTTCTTTTGCGGCGTATGTAGCGGCGACGTATTCGGCCTCCGCGGTGGATAGCGTGACAAGTTCCTGCTTCCGCGAAGACCACGAGACGGCGCCGCCGTCAATGAGAAACGCGTATCCGGAGATCGCATGGCGGTGTTCCTGCGATGCTCCATCTGCGTCTGTATAGCCCACCAGCCCATCCTTGCTCCCCCCGTATGTCAACTCCCAATCCTTCGTGCCCATCAAGTAGCGGAAGACCCGCTTTGCTGCCTCCCAATGCGCCTTCCCCGGGTTCTCGAGATACTGCGAGAGCAGCGAGACCGAAAACGCGATGTCGGGACGTGTTGCCACTGCGCAGTACATGAGCGATCCGATCGCCTCACGATACGGAATGTGTCGCATCTCCGCGGCCTCCTCCGGCGTCTGAGGGCACTGCGACTTCGAGAAGTGCATCCCTGGATCCATAGGCGTGGCGGCGGGTTTCGAGTCCGTGAGATTGAACCGTGCGAGGATAGATGTGATGTAGGTAGACTGAGACAATGAGATGGTTCGCTCTTGGAGATCCCGAGTGATCTTGATGCCCAGTAGCCATGAGACGGCGCCGAGATCAGTGAGATCATAGCAGGACTTGATACGAGCCTTGTACTCCTGGATTTGAGTATTTGAGGTGCCGGTGATTGTGCAGTCGTCGACGTGGATGGCGAGGATGATGATGAGTGTGCCAGAGTGAACATAGAAGACGGCGGGGTCGGCTTCGGATTTCTTGAAGCCCAGGCTGGCAAGAGTACGGCAAACGACGTCGTACCATTTTCGTCCCGCCTGTTTCAGTCCGTAGAGCGATTTGAACAGCTTGACACAGTATGTGCGTCGATCTGCCTCTTCGTAACCCGGTGGCTGCTCCATGAAGACCTCTTCATCGCTGTCGAGTTCGCCGTTGAGAAAGGCGGAGTGGAAATCGAACATGTCGATTACCCATCCGTGTCGAGCGGCGGTGGCGAGAATGGTGCGGATAGAGGCGAGTTTGGCGACGGGGGCGAAGGTGTCGTAGTAATCGACGCCTTGGACCTGCATGAAGCCCTTGGCGACGAGTCGAGCTTTGTAGCGCTCGATTTTTCCAGCGGCGTCCTTCTTTATCTTGAAGACCCACTTGCATGCGACGACATTCCTCCCCCTCGGCCTCTCCACTATCCCCCAAGTCCCAGCGATCTTGAGCATCTCCAACTCCTTCTGAATCGCCTTTTCCCACTTCGCCCAATCCATCCTTCTCCTAGCCTCTTCGATCGTGCCCGGATCCATGCCATCTGACTCTGCCATTGCAGCCGCCATTGCAAACTCCAGTGCCCCAACCTCGATCCCTTCTTCTTCCCATCCAGCTGCCCCGACGTCCTTCCCATCTTCCCTAATCGCCTGAATCCCTACGGGCAACACAGGCTGAGACGGCCTGTCATCTGCGACTCCGTCACCAGCTGCGATCCGCTTGATATAATCCGAGGGTTTGCGGATGCGCTGAGTGCGGTGGACAACGAGCTCGTCAGTGACGCGGTTGAACGGCTTGCCAAGCCAGTCGGATTCGATTGGCTGGAGCTCGGGATCGGGGTTTGGTGTCGCGTCGAGAGAGTCAGGAGGAGAGTTGTCGATCGGTGGCTGTGTGACTGGTTCGTTGTCTTGATCGTTCTGCTGCTCGCTAACTCCAATCTCCCCCTCGAGCGATAGAGGGATCAAGATGTCGTTGTCATCGAACTTGACACTCCGTTCCACGGTGATGGCACGTCGCTCCGGCCAGTATATGCGGTGCGAGTTGCTGACTTCTTCGAAACCAACCCAGCATCCGACCTTCGCCCTTCCGTCCAACTTCGTCCCAGAAGTATCGTGGACCCAAACCTTCGCTCCCCACTCCCTCAACCCCGCCAGATCCGGCTTCTTCCCCCACACCATCTCGTAGGGTGTCTTCCCATCAGGCAGAGCGCTGGTTGGTGTACGGTTTTTGGTCCAGACGCCGTGGCTGACAGCTTCGCCCCAGAGGAATTTCGGGAGTCCGCTGGCATGGAGACAAGCACGAGTGCGTTCGAGGAGCCCGCGGTTTACGCGTTCAGCGACGCCGTTGTACTCGGGAGTGTCGTGTGTGGTGAGTTTCCGAATGGTGCCCGCCTTCACGAGATGGTCCTCAAACGGCCCGCTGAGATATTCTCCCCCTCGATCTGTGCGTAAGCACCCAATCTCCTTCGCCCTTTTCTGTGTTTTGACCCATGCTTCGAATTTTACATAGGCCCCAAATGCGCCACTCTTGTGGGCAAGCAGTTCGAGCACAGTCCAGCGGGTGGCATCGTCCGTGAAGGTGACATACCATTCGCGTTTTCCTGGGGTCAGGATAGGCGAAGGCCCCCACACGTCCGAGTGGATCTCCTCGCCGAATGCGGATGCACGTGGTGTCTGGCGTGCCTTGACAATGCGCTTTCGGGTAGTCTTGGCGTACTCGCAAGAGTCGCATGACCGGATAGATGTTGAGTTGTCAAGATCGATCCCCTCGACTGCTCCCCCGGTGACCATGCGCCTCGCGGCATCCGGTGCGATGTGACCCATGCGGCGATGCAGTTCCTCCACCGTAACCATCTCCCTGGCAGCTCCCGCCATAACTCCACCTCTCGCCTCATGCTCCACCCGATACAGCCCGTTCTTCACCTCGACCTCTCCGATAACCTTCCTTCGTGGATCAAAAATCCTGAGTGAGGGCCCACGAAAAATTGACGTATAGCCAGCAGCGGCCATGCGAGCCGTTGAGACGAGGGTAAGGCCCATGTCGGGGCAGAATAAAACATCGGTGAGTAGTATGCTGGTGGTGGTCTTGCCATTCGGGACCCTGATGCGAATGTTGCCTTTCCCGGTAGCTTGGAAACAGCGCTTGTCGGCGGCAGAGATAGACTTGGGGACAATCGAGACGAAGTCCTCGAAACGGTTGCGATAGGGCGACATGTGGCGTGATGCACCAGAGTCGTAGAGCTGTGTCTCTGCTCCATCGTCGTCCCCAACTGGGTTGACGAGTACGGCACATGCATAGGTGGTAGTCCCAGCGGCCTCCCCCTCGTCCTTGGCTAACTCAGCATCCGACTCAGGATACATGAGCTCCCAGCCGCCAACAGGTTCGTCCTCAGAGTCCTCATCCGTAGACGAAATCGCTATGCCATGGCCAGGCGCAGTTCCAGCATTGTCTCGCCTGGGTTCTGGTGGTGGCGCACAGCTTCCCCTGACATTATCGTCGTCGTCGTCAGAGTCGCTGTCGCTGCAGCACATGAGAGCCGGCATGTCGGCATATGGATCCTCATCATCCGAGCTGACATAGTCAACGAGCGGCGGCATCTCATCGGCATCCTCGCCATCGGAGCGATAGTCGGCGAGGTAAGCGAGAGGACTGAGACGATGGCCGTAGGTGTAGACTGTGGTGACGTGACGTGGGTCGATGCCAGATGGGAAATTGAGCGAGATAAGATTGTCGAGGTGTGTGGAGTCTTTCTGCTCCTCCTCCTTTCCTTCTCCCCAAAACCAGTCTTCGTCATCGTCCTCATCATCACCAAGCAGGTCATCGCTAGAATCGTCCACGGCAGCCATCCAGACTCCGTCCTCGTCCTCAGCAACACCTGCCATGTCCTTCCCTTTTCCTTTCCATCCGTCCCTGCCTCTTGCCCCCTGCCCATCCTTTGACTCCCCCTTCAACTTGAAGCAATCCCGCTTCATATGTCCCTTCTTGTGGCAGTGATAACACTCCACATCCTTCAGCGACTTCCCATCTCTTCGGCCCTCGACCCTCGATCCCGAACCTCCTCCGAAACCCGAACCTCCAAACCTCGATGTCGAACCTCCAAACCTCGAACCCGATCCTCCTGCGAAGAATGCAGCGTCCCTGGATTTGTCCTTCGGCTGGCGAGATTTAACGGAGCGGCGGTCAAACTCGTCGGTGACGGAGAGAATGAATGATTCTGGGTCAAGTGATTTTCCCAGAACACTGAGGGTGGCGGAGATAGCGGAGAGATAATTGTCGTAGGAACGAGGGAGAGATCCGAGGAGCATGGCACCGAAGTCGTCATCTGTGAGATCGTCTCCGAGTGCCGCGATATCCTCACGCATCGTGCGCATGACGTCGAAGTGAGTCCTAACATCCCCACTCTCCTCGCATCTCTGATCCTGCAACCGTCTCCGTAGATCGATCATATACATCCGCGACCTCTTCTCAAAATCCTCCTTCAGCAGCTTCCATGCATCGCTGACAGTCGCCTGTCCCTTGATCTTTAGGAACAGCGAGTCCGGGATGGTGGAGGCAATTTGTTGCCAAACGACGGCCTCCTTTCGAGCCCATTCGCGAGTGCTAACGCGGTGAGCTGTGACCAAATTCTGCTCGTCTTCCGTTAACACGTCGAAAGGCTGGTCACGGACTGACGGATCGGCAGGGCGGGTTGCGGTACCGTCCAGGTGATCGTCAAGACCGCGTGCGAGCACGGCGAGAGCGAGCCGGTCGCGATACACCACGAAGTTTTTTCCATCGGCGGTGAGCTTGGGTACCCGAAGGAAATCGTCGCCGAGTTTCGTAGTGAATGCAGATGTCATAGTAGATGTGTGAATAAAAGCAGCGTGTTTTTGAACTTCAGATTAGATAGTGCAAACGGGCGGTCATAACCTGTGATGAATGCAATAGAATTCGGTAAGGTAAACTCGTAGCTAAGACACAGTATTTATACTGTAGGTAGAAAGGCATACGCAAGCGTCTCGATATGGCTGAGTACAATAGCGACAGTAGATAGAACATAAGAGAAACAATAGGAATATAATAAAAGCATACGCGTCGGGGTACGCGATGATACGCGATCGCGTATCAGGTTGAACTTGGTATGCCGCTGATTTCGCGCATGGGGACTTGGCGTGACGTAGACATTTCAACACCCGCTGCACAAACACCGTTGCTAATATGACCTCACCAGGTTCGCTCTGAACATCAAAGGCCTCCCCTACAGGACAGTCTGGGTCGAATATCCCGACATCGAGCCCCTGTGCAAGAAAATCGGAGCAGCCAAGACGAACTCCATGGCCGCCGCGTATACGCTGCCCGTCATCCACGACCCCGCCCACAACGCCGTGGTCTCCGACTCCATCGAGATCGCGCGGTATCTCGATAAGACGTATCCTGACACCACCCCGCTTTTCCCGCGCGGCTCGCAGGCGCTGCAGGCCGCCTTCCAGTTGGCGTACCAGAGCACGGTGGTGCAGGCCACATATCTACTCCTGATCCCGCCGAGCTGCGCGAAACTGAATCCTGCCAGCGAGCCCTTCTTCCGCCGCGCGAGGGAAGCGAACTTCGGAATGAAGATGGAGGAGTTCTCCCCGCTCGGCCCGACGCGGGATCTGCAATGGAAGGCGCTGAGCGCAGGCCATCAGGCCATAGCTAGTTGGCTGGCGCAGAATGAGCAGGGTCCATTTGTCATGGGCGACCAAATATCTTACGCGGATGCCACAATTGCGGCGTACTTGATCTGGATGAGGACGGTGTTCGGCTCGCAGAGCGCGCAGTGGAAGGACGTGCTGACTTGGCAAGATGGAAGATGGGCCGCTTACATGGAGGAATTCAAGCGGTTCGAACAGGTCATAGAGTAGAACATTAGCGCATAGTCGAACTCGTAGCTTCCAAGGTTCAAGTAATGCATTGACCTGTGTGATTTCGAACCCATGCCTTCATCAGATATACATTACATCATCAAAACACCGCGCAGAATAAGAGCAAGGACCTCGCGTAAGCTAGCCACTGGGCGCTACTCAGTCAGAGCACGACACAATGCACAAATGTACAAATTGGCCTCAACATGGCAAACTCAGAAGTCAGGACGCACAGGGAGGAACCATCGGTCATTCCCACGAATGGCAGCCGAGTTACAGCGCCTAGATGAGTGGAGCACGGTCAGTCTGTGTCGTCCGCGTAAGGCTCCGAAGCCTCTGTTACACAAGGCTTTCACTGCCAGACGAGACAGGGACAGGACATATCGCGACCCATCGGAGCGCAGAGTGGTCTAAGCCGTTGGTTTGAGTTTCTGTGTTTGCGAACGTGAAATAATGGAACACAGTACCTAGCAAGAGACAATATTCCGGATATACTGCAGTACTTGAAGGAAATAACAGCATAACAGGTGGCACTGCTAGAGACTGGTACTCGAAGATGAAATAACACCACAGATTTCTGGGACAAACCTCAAATAGATTTATCGATGTGGAAGAGTGGAACGAGGGACTTGGAGAAGCATGTTCCCTCCGAGGAGATGAAGGAGATATTGTCGTGGCAGGTGGCAGACATCCAACTTCTGAGATTTCGGCTCCAAGACGCAAATCAAGCCACAATGAGGTACATCAGTTGAATGAAGAGACACTTCGAATGGTGCGGGTGACTTCGAGCCACAAGGTACACATATAAACATAAAACACGATATAAAGGCTTCGCGATGGGTACTTAGTGTTCATCCTCGCCGTAGTTTACACCTGATATAGCGAGCTTCTGACCTCATCGAGCAGATAAGTGGTTATAGCCCGACGATCCAGAGTTTTGATGTCAATAGGTTGTATCGCCACCCAGTGACGCCACTGGCGCAAGGATCCGCACGCAGAGCATTTGAGTTTCTAACAGATCTCACAGCGATCATCCACCGAGGCAAATTCTGATATTTAGGCGACAGAGGCCCCGCAAAATGAGGCATTCATCTGGATCCTGAAATGACCAGGTTCAGCCCGCCGGCTAGGCGGAGCCCTCTGGGGGAACAATAAAGCATTCTGAGCACGTCTCCACCGCGCGTGACAGCTGAGCGCTGAGCTAGAACATCAATCTTCATTACTCTCCTGGCTGAATCGGCGGAACGCGCACCTTTGGGAAAACGTTTACATCGGCTTACGGAGTGTCTAATCTCGGGAACGCAGCCCCCAGCATGGACATCGGCAGATGTCGGCCAGCTGACATGAGCAGCCTTGTCGAACTTGCTTGCATTACCCATCAGAAATTTGCTGCACCACCGGGAGACCCGCCCTGCAGAGATATAGCTCCAAAGCTCGACTGACGTTGCTTTCTCGCGAGGCGCTGGGACGGGGCAAGTTGGCAGGAGCGGGACCGAGAACGAGAAGCGAGGACGAGGGAAACGAGAACGAGAACGAGGACGGGACGGGGACACGCACACGGACGACGGAGGCAGGAAAGGTGTGTGTTAGTCCCGGTACAGGGCTGGTTATGTATGTATCGTATCGAGTTAGGATGTGGTGTGCCCACGATGGCACTGCCACAGCGCCAGCGGGTTGCGCACACAGCTCCTCGAGACGGTCACGGGTCCATAACGAGGAAGCGCTCAACTCCACTATTCACTGATCCCGAATGTCCCGAGGCAAGAGGTGGCAGCCATGGAGGCGGCGATGGGGCGGTAGGCGGAGACGAGGTACGCGAATGTGGAGGTGAATACGGACTATAGGCCTGTGCCGAATCTGCAGCCACATCGAGTAATGATACGAATGGTCAGGGACGAGCTTCAAGCGCGGAGCAAGGCGGAGATACGCACGGAATAGACGCGATAATTGGAATTTGAAAGATCCACGGCACGGACGTGTAGGCTGCGAACGCGAGGGCGGACAGTCCGATCGGCACGAGGATCCCGCCGACTTGGCCCATGATCATCCGCGTCTCCGGGGGAGGGTGGTCGTTGAACGTGAGCTTTCTCATTCGAATATCCTGTGCCTTTAGTGTTAGCTCACCCTCCATACTCAATCGAAGCGGAACAGAAGGAGGAAGGGAGAAGTCAGAAACGCACTGATTCCGAAACGGCATACAACACATCGCACCCACCATCCCCACTCCGATCCTTAGAAACGTCATCCCGGTCTGCTTCGCGCTAAACCCGTGCTGGGCGGGAAGGCCTGCAAGGCGAGGTACAGTATTCCGAGGAGCGCTTTCCATGCGTTCCGGGGGAGGGCTACGCGGCCGTGAGCCATCAGCTCTATACGCGCCGCGGCAGTGAGGTAGCATTAAGTGACCAGTATTGAGTCGGGAGCGGAAGGCGGAAGAAGAAGAAGAAAGAAAGAAGGGGGTGAGCGTTTGGCAGGAAGGGAAGGGGAAGGGAGAAGAGACGCACGGATCGGCTCATAACAGCTGACTACCACCACCCTTGGCAGGTTTGACGTCGAGCGGGGCGTAGAACCCCTGGTCGACGGTGACACGCGCAGGCGGGCGGCTTTCCATTTGAGGAGAACGTGGGCGTATGTTTTTACAGTTAGCGTTGGTTCACGTCGACGGTGGACCCGCGCAGGCAGGCGGGTTTCCAAATGAGGAGAACCAGCGTGTGTTTCTCGGACGAGCTGGCGGCAAGGTTAGCAGTAGATGTGACACTACTCATCGATATCAGGCGGGGAGGCGATCGCCCATGAGAACGTGAAGAACGAGTAGCCTCGCCCAGCGGGTCCACCACCAGCCCAGGCCCGGGGACAGTACATGACGAAGAGATGCCGAGGAGAGACGCCGAATTCAGATGCCAGCTTGCAATTGTGTTCGAGCAAGTGACGCAGAGGAGATGACGCCGACGAGGATCGAGCTTAAAATTATGAAGCGGCACCTCGGCGCACGTGACTGCTTTCCTTCTTCCCTCGACATGGCGCTATCGGATTCGTGACTCCGAATGCAGATCGACAAGACGAGATATCGTGGGCGGCGACAAATTGCACGAGGTGTTCAATACGAGATACCTAGCTATAGGGCGACGTGGGCTTCCCCTCGTCTGTGAGTCGCTTCACGGCCCAGACCTTGCACAACGATCGCTCACCGGATAACTCGACCTATCTGTTCTTGAATCCTGATGGATAGGCGGGCCTCCAGCCATCCAACCGCCACCGCATCGGTGACAGAACAAGGCATGGACTCCATCTTCGGGCCCACATATTGGACAGCCTTCTCTGAAGCGTGAGTACCTACTACGAAACAAATTCGAGGCCATTCGCTCCTGACATCAATCCCAACCTCAATCCAAATTGACAGCAGGATCAGACCCCCCAGCCCCCCACAAGACTGGTACTACGAACTTGCCCTCCTCCACGCCCTCCACTACACCCACTTCTTCGATAGAGACAGCTGTGGCGATGGCAAACGCCGGCGGGCCCTTTGCCGAAGGCTACATCGGCGGAAGCGGAGTGTGGATACCGTTCAAAGGGCTGCTCAGGCGCATCAAGCACGATTGCGTTCAGAATGGATGATACTGGTCCTGGCCCTGGCCCCTTGATCCGCCCCATTGGCTGCCACTGCATGCAACGGCTGCTCCGAGAAATTTGCAGAGGAGTCTCCTATCTGGAGTGAATGATTAGGGTGGGTGTGAAGGTATCAGGGTAAACGGACGGAAGTTGGCTATCGACCGAGCACGTACCTGATCTGGAAGGCTGCAGGATGCATCCGATCTGGCAGATCGCTCGGAAAGCCATTTCCTCTCTGATATTGTCTGAACTATAAGCTGAATGGCAGCCTATTGCATGCATTGTCTGGAGGCACATCGGGGATCGAGGATGTGCCTTCCGCCACCCATTAACTCATCACATAGGCTTATCAAGATTTTGCGAGCGAGGCTCCGGAGTTGAGCATACTTAGGGGCGCGTATGGAGTCAGATCCGCCTCGATTGCGTTCGACCTACTCTTTCTGTGGGGTTCTCTGGATCTGCGATGCGAGCTTGTACAAAGCTTGTAGTTAAATGTTTAGAGTTGTGCGCAATACATAGATGACCGAGTAGGCATGGCTTTTGGGAAAGTATGATGGTAAAGAGTGTAGAGTAAGGAGTTAAGAAAAGCAAAGGCGCCTGAACGGTGGTGAAAACTGAAATATTACTCAGGAATGAACCGGTTTAAATTTAGACTCCGAGGCTGTTCCGGAAGTACTTGCCGGCAACGCGCGTCGCGCACAACCCATTTTGCAGTCCACGCATGAGACCAGTCGTCGTCCCCCCTCTCGAAAAGATTACAGCTTCTTTGTCTACCTATGGGAGACTAACTAATGGCAGAAATGGAATTACATGGAGGCTGGCTTCATCCAAAACTTCATCGCTCAACATTGGGTCGACATTTAACTGGGTCAACACCACGATTCCAATAGCTCGATCCCGTAGATGCCTGGAAGTGTTTTGAAGCTCGTTTTTCTAGAACATCTCGAAGCCAATTCATTGTGGCTTCGGTCCAGCCTGCTGCACGATGGGGCCTTGTTTGGGGGGTCCTGATGCCAGCGAAAAACACGTGGCTGCACCCGGCCATTCTACAGTCCATTCTGGGTGCCATTTCACTTGCATTCCACTGTGGCGACATGAACATGTGAAGGTAGAATCCGAGCGGGATGCTATCAAGATGCCGAAACCTTCCCCCGATCAACTGCGATCCGCCCTGTTTGTACTTCTGCGATCAAATCATCCTACATAGCCGCATCATGCTCGGGCGACTCCCATGAGGCATCGATGAGATGATTTGCTCGTATAAAGAGCCTTTTGAATCGATACCGGCACCCGAGTTTACCACCGCAACCATGTCCCCAGAATCAGAACCACCGCTCGTCGCGTATACTTTGCAAAGTGAGTGGCCAAGTTTATAACGGGTGCCCACACATCAACAAAGATGTACAGTTATCAGTGCCAATGATCTGCCTCTACGGCAGCTCAAAGTCTTGGGCGAACGGAATGTTATTGCCAAGGCGACAGTCGAAGACCGCAGCGTACAGACAGAAACCCGCCTGTGTACCTCGAGCGCAGAATGGAATCAGACTTATCAAATGTTAGTCGCCTACCTTTCCTGCAGCTCGGAGCGCGGAGCTGAGCTAAATGATACATACAGCGAGGCGCGCCAAACGTCCTCCAAAATGTCGCTACAGTTGTCCCGTCCCACTCACGGATCTTTGAATTGCGGTGCTGAGATCGTGATTAGCGACCTGCTTCTGCGCTGCCGATACGGGAAAGGTACGACATGTATGCTCACGTTAGTGTGTATTTCACTGACTTGTTTTGCGTCCGCAGATGCTGAATTGGATCTCCGTGGCAATAAATCTGGGCTTCAAGGGCGCATCAAAATCCGCTTGTCACTTTCCAGAAGTGGAAGCTGGAGCGACGACGAGGCCCAGCGTTTAGCGTTGGTCCTGACCCAGCAACCGAACACAGCTATGTCAGCTACGGGAGGCTGCATCGATGCCGTCGATGGCCTGCTCGCCATATCCTTTCCAACGCCCCCAGCTATGGCTGCTCAATCCATTCAAAATGTTCTCGGTAAACTGGAAAACTTCATGCGGATAGCTGGCGCGGTTGCTGAGGTATGATTTCCTCCCCGAAAACATGAGCGATGTCTGTGAGTCTGTCCGCTCACTCCATACCTAGATCCATCCGTATGCGAAAGGAGCTTGGGATGTTCTATCTGCAGCTTATAAGGTATGGAGAATTCTCGTTAGGTGTTATTGCTGAGTGTCAACATGCGCTTACCGGATAAATAATCGCTAGATCATTGCGGCGCAAATGGCCATAGACCAGAGCGTAGCCGATCTCTTCCAGACGATGCAAGATGTTTACG